>APFE030197068.1:158745-184256 GCA_000404065.3 Pinus taeda | reverse complement strand
AATAACAATAGAGGGATTCTATGGGGCACAGTAATAACAATATGGGGGCAATAGGGGCACAAAAATATTAATAAGGGGTATAACTACAATAGTAATGGGGTAATCACCAGTATTATAGGGACCCAACAGAATCACGCAGATCTGGCCACCAGTGACCCCAGCAGCCAATTGATAGTTCTATCTTGGAATTGCGTAGATCAAGCTTCGAGTGACCCCAATAGCCAACTGCCAATTCCCTCTAGGAATTGCACAAGTATGGCTGTGAGTGACCCCAGCAGCTGACTGGAAGTTCCCTCTAGGAATTACGCAAGTCTGGCTACCAGTCTCCCAGGCAGTTCCCCAGAATAATTGTGCAATCCCTGCCTACTGACCACTCATGCAGCCCGGCCCGCTACTCTGGAATATTGTGCAAATTTGGTTGTCCAGCCCTTGTTGCCTGTTCATTCCAGAAAATGCATAGAGCATGCCTACCCTGCTCTCCTGTAGCCCAGATTGTCCCTCCTAAAGTTTGCGCAATTTTTCCTCCCAGCCGAGCCAGACCTTGTAGACATTCACTATCAACTCAAATCATTTGTCTCCATCCCTCAGTGACTCTTGTGCAATTTTCATCAGCAGTTGCCTGGAGCCATCATCCTAAATCATAGCTCTGCTACCTCTCTTGGTCACCCCCATCTGAATGATCATGTGTCATGGATTTGATGCCATCTTGTCATGAGTGACTGTAGGTACAGGTACACCCACAAACATGTCAATATGACGAACTGGATGAACGAAGGGAGCACATGCGAATGGACATGTTCAACAGAAGCATGCAAAGTTGACGAATGAATGAAGCATGTGAAGGGGATGAATGTGACGAACATGCACCTTCGCGAACAAGTGAGCCTTTCAAGCCTTCCAGCATTAAAGCAAGGAACAACATACTAGAGCTTCATCAAGCGAACCAAGGACCATCAAAGACTCCATGCACTTCACCATGCGGAGGTGAAGCTATGACACATCATGAAGACATCCATTACTTAGCAACACTGTAGCTTGACATGCACTCCAACAACAACATGAATGTACTAGCATTGTCTTTTCAAGTCATTTTGAGCCAATTCATGAGTCGTGTTGCCCACATCTCGACTATGGGCTTGTTATCAATCAATATGATGTAATGTGGAAGTCCAAGGGACCTACTTGTTGAACATAGAGTCATGTAAGTCAGAAAGTCATGGAAGTCGAACGGTCATGAGGGTAGTTGAACAGCCACAAGGGTTAGTTTCACCTTTGGCCATAAATACCCCCATCATTTGTACATGAAAGGAATTTTCATGTCAGCTCCTCCCACATAGCCAAGAGAGTCTGTAATATTTTCTTGAGGAGTAAGTAGTGGCTCCAATGCCCCACTGATGGGGCTAGTGGTGTATGGTGTAACGATGTGTCTTGGAACTTTCTCTTAATTCAAAAGCCTGTCAATAGGCCAACACGTTTTCACACATGTATTGTATTTGTTGTAAGATTGATCTTTAACACTTGTAATGCATGTTGCTTTAGCCATGTGTTCAACATATGAACTGGTTCATTTGTTCTAATGCATAATATATTAATGGAAATGTGTTGTATATGATGCTAATGTTGTCCCATATGTGTTGACTACTCTGCCGAACATCAGATAGACCTTTCACATGAACCTTTCTGTAATAACCATTGCACTTGTCTCGAACTAATCCATGAGTGTTGTATACGTTATCTTACATTGTATGTTGTGATTGTCGCATCCAAGTGGACTGCTCCTCCGGAAGCTATTTATGTCCTTTTTGTTTTGTGTTCCTAGCTGAATTGGGACTGATCCCTTTCAACCTAGGACTCACCTTCACCTTTCCCCCTCACAGTGAAAGAACTATTGACACAAGTGCACTGACACACTCACCAGGCACACGAACCTCACTTCTTGAAGACAAAGTGAACCACTCTCTTGTGATGACAAGCAAGAGTTGAAGCAAATCCTTAAGCCAATGGCAACTACGCCATCACACTGGATGGGACTCCTGCACCAAACGGTGTGAGGTCTAGTTCTTCATACCGGGGTGATCCCTTGAATGTTGGCGGGTCCAACATTGTCAGCACATTGTACGGGTGTTCGTGGTATTGGTGTAACTATGGTATTTACCTATGGTATTGACTTGGATATTAAAATGGTACATGTGTCTGTGGTATTGGGATAACCATGGTATTTTCCTATGGTATTCACTTGGATAATTGTTCAGGATATTTTTGCCTTTACTTATGTGAAAAAAAATAAAAATAAAAAATTACTCCAATTATGTGAACATGTTTAGTGCACAAGTAGTGGTGATAGTGACTTGATTTTTTCAAATTTGTGCACCTTTGATCCCATTCCAAAAGTGCATTTTGCCCTGCATGTTTTTATTCTACATTTTGGAGTTAGTTAATGGTTGGTTGAGTTTGAGATTGAATTGGAGAAGGTTACATAGTGGAGGAATGCTTTAGGTTTGATTGTGAACATAGATGCTTTAATGTGTGATGGAAATTGCTTCATAGTGAGTAGATCTAAAGCATGTTTACAAATATATCAGATTTATAGTTGTTGGAATAGAGTTTGTGTTGAGAGCATTATTGATGGATGAGAGTTTTGTTGTTGGTGATTTAGTATTCAGCTTGATGCATAGTGAGCCACTATCTTTCTAGTGTTGAGAGAACATTGTTTGACGGAAAAACCTCCTTTTACATCACGTAAATAAGCCTCTTTGAGGGGGAAACCTCCTTTTACATCACATAAATGAAGAATTCTTGGATGATAGAAATGACAAGACCTCCTTGGTATATATAGTAGTCTAAGAGGTCACAATATAATCATAGCCTACATAACAATAATAATGTAAGGGCACAATAATAAAAATAACGGGCTTATATGGGGAACAACAATAATAATATGGGGGGTACATGGGAACAAAAATAAAAATAAGGGGGATGGACTAACAATAACAATAAGGGGGATACACTAGTATTATAGGGACCTAACATTCCTTCCTACTTCAAATATATGTTGTCCTCAACATTTGAGTAGTTCTAGGTGCTTATGTATAAAATTCTCATCCTCCCATGTGGAATCTTCAATGGGTAAGTTCTTCCACTTAATGAGATACTCTGAAATTGATCAATTCCATAGTTTTTAGTTTCTTGTTTCTATCACTGCTTTAGGATCCAATATGTTTGTTTCTTCCTCGTCAAGTTTTGGTAATATTATTTGAACTGGGAGCTTGTCACCAATAACCTTATTTAAGCATGAAACATGGAAAATTGGGTGTCCTCAAAAAGATGCATGCAACTACAATTTGTATGCCATAGTACCAATGTTTTACAGCACCTTGTAAGGACCATAGTACCCAAGTACCTTATACATAATAGATAAATGTAGCTACTATGAGGAGATATAAACATTTACCCAATTTGTTGTAAATGTACATAATAGATAAAAATGCAGCTACTATGAGGAGATATCAGTCCTATTTGATGATTTTCAAATAAGTATGAGACCCCTATGTTCAGGTATGTTGTTATGACTCATATATTTCATGTTTATGATATGTTTGATGAAATTTTTGTCATGGCTAGTAGGGGTCAGATCAATTCCTTGTTCAATTTTTTTCATTAGTAACCATGTTTCAATGTTATTTATCATTTCTAGAAGTTTCATGAAGTTCTGGGAAGTGGCTTGAGTCTTACGCTATGGTACAGGTAAATTCTCAATGCAGACACAAACAATTCCTCTGGATCGAGAGAGCGGGTCTAGCCACAAACAAACAATCTATGGAAAATATCCTTAAGCTGGAATAAAATAAGAGGGCCTACTTCTTAAAACACTATTCTGCTTGGTGTTGATCATGCTTCCTCACTCCAGCTATCTTCTATTTCCTTCCTTTGAATACCTGAAACAAGAAAACAACAACAACAACAAATATGATAGCATAAAATATTGTATTCAACCTACTTAATAGGTCAAGGAACATTAAGCCATAAAGATGTAAAATGACAATTCATGTAGGAAATCAATCAATAGTTGCATTTATAAAAATCAGAAAGAGATTACAACCGGTGCCTTGACGTTGGTGGTCTCCTTCGACGTATCTGGGTTCCCACACTTCTGCTAGCACTTCATGGATAGCCCCAACAATAGAAGTTTTAGGGCCTCTTTCCCTCTAGTCTCAAACCAAACCAAAATCACACTATTCTCCCTCAAACATACATTAGAAAGATACAAGCTATAGATGACTTGTTGATTATTCAAACATGCTCCAAAACTCCAACTAGCTTTTTCTTGGGAAAAGAGAGAGGTTTATATAGCTTAGATGGATGGGAGATGGTTCCTTTCATCATGGAAGAAGGTCTTATCTCTTGAGGTTGTTCCATCCTAATAGGGGAAAGGATCCCAAACTGACTTCCTCAGCTCTATCTGGCCCAACCATCTACCAGACTTTCATTACGAAGCTTGTAGACATGGAAGCCTCGGTGCTTTATTTAAGAAACCTTCCAAAAGAGGATCGACACGACTAGAAAGGGCTCAGTCGCTCCTAACAGCACGAGGGCTAGTTTTAATCTCTATAAATCAATGCATGGAGAAAACTAGTTAGTAGTGCCAGTCTTGTAAACTGGGATAGAAGGAAGATTCTTAGGAAATGATGTAAAGGGGAATTATTTTGCTCATGAAGAGGGACATACTAGGAGTTTCTTCATGACAGGAAAGCATGTCGGGTACACTGTAGAGGTCCTCCAGGATCGTATATGGGGAGTATAGCGATAGTGATAAATTGATGTGTAACAAATGCCCCCTAAAGCGTGAAGGCCAAACTAGAGTGAGGGGTGAAATGCTTTACAAGTTGAAGTGGGGAACTGGTGTCTATCATCAGAAAACCTGCAAGCAAGCATAGATACATATACCTCACTGAAAACTCTAAATAATGATACATGAATCATGGTATGGACGCAGCCATTCATAGAATGATCATGTAAATGGATCCAAGACATGGGCACAGGCATCCAATAGAAAGGATCATAACGAAACTAGGTTATGGTCACAACCATCCAATAATGAGAAGGATCACATATAACAACTCATGGTATGGTCACAACCATCCATCTAAAAAAGACAAGTATATCAACATGACCATTTCACATCGCCTTGCAACATATACTTGTGTAATCTTAGCCCAGGGTCTTGGGCTCCAAATGACACGATCAAAGTACAAATCCTAACATGTGAATGAATGTGCTGAAGTCGAGCATTCTAGGAAGTTTCTTGATTACCGGTCAATGATGTTAACCGTTAACAAGTGCAAGAGAAACCACCAATAATGAAAATGGCTCTCAAGGTACTGGCAGCACAGTTCACAGAATGCGAATATAGGAACTAATGTCAAACACCTATGAAATCACCCAATCAAAAGCCAAATTATGTGAACTTGTCATCAAGTGTGAAGAACTATCCATTAGGGCATGCAAGCTCTAAGGTACTAGAAGGGAGTCTCTTGACTAGCTTCCTAGATAATGAGTTGAAGTCGATAGGAAGTGACCGTGACGAAGGAGGGCCATGATGTATCCCACACCATCGACATGAGAAAAAGGGATGTAAATGATTTCAGATGATACAGAGAATCAAGAGTAAGTGTAACTGCAGAAAGACTGACTCTTGAACATATCGATGACATGATTCTGGAGTTTGGCAGATTTTGGATCCATAGGATCAGTTGTCATGATGACATAGCAGAGATCAAATGGAAGGAAAAAATGAACAGTACAACATAGGAAGGTCAATGATGAAAAAGAGGATATCCCATCCCGACACAAAGCAGAAAGTGTCATGTTCAAAAGCAAGCTACCGACACAACTGATAGAATTTCCAATTTTCCCCCAGCATTTCTGGCAAGTACCAAGTACGCCAATTATTTTTTATCGCAATCTTGAAGGGGACAGCATGTGCTTGTACTGTAAGTTCATCCTTCGGACGAATCTAACCTAGTAATTTTAATGAGCCCTAGGAAGGAGAAGCTCATGTTCGTCATGGTGACAAATCCAATGTTGTTTAATGTTTTAACAAGTCTGACAAAGTTGTAACTTGGTATCTTTTTCATGTTTTAGAGAGTTTGAAAAAGACACGAAAAAGAAAACTCCACATGGGCCCTTTTCGTACATTTGTGCCTCTCGAGCCCAAAAAGGTAGAAAATAATACTTGAGAGAACCACTTGACCATTTCAGTCAAGGAGTACCTTTTTTGTAAATAGTTCATCCCAACCCAAAAAAGGGGTAAACGTATATTGGGTGAATGACATTTTGTAGCCTTTAATGAGTTCAAAATGACAAAAGCTTAGCAATATTTTCGTGTTTAAAGAGTTGGAAAAGAGCTGAAAGCAAATCCCCCATTTTTATTCTCTTTAACAAGTCAAAAAAGGGGAAAAAATACTCAGCGATATTTTCATCTTTTACGAGTCAGAAAAGAGCTTAAAGGTGACTCGTCCTGAAGGAACAAGTGGTAAAAAGGGTAGCAACTGGTTCTGGAAATGGAGGAACTGCTCAAAACATGTAATGGTCAAGACACTGGCTAATAAAGCCACTCATTTATGCAGTTCTTCACGAAAGGAAAAAACAACCAAGTGAAAGCATATGATTGGCCAAAGAGATGGTGGTGATGGAAGGTCAATGATGAAAAAGAGGATATCCCAACCCAACACAAAGAAGAAAGTGTAATGTTCTAGAGCAAGCTACCGACACGACTGATAGGATTTCCAACTTCCCCCACCATTTTTGGCAGGTACCCCAATTATTTTTTATCACAAGCCTGAAGGGGATAACATGTTCTTGCACTGTAATTTCATCCTTTGAACAAATCTGTCTTAGTAAGTTTAATGAGCCCCAGGAAGGAGAAGCTCACGTTTGTCATGGTGACGAATCCAATGTCGTTTAATGTTTTAACGAGTCTGACAAAGGTGTAACTCAGTATATTTTTCATGTTTTAGAATGTTCGAAAAGACATGGAAAAGAAAACACAATAATAACAATAGTGGCCTTCTATGGGGCACAATAATAACAAGACCTCCTGAATTCTTCAACTCGTGAACTAAACTACCCTTTCTAGATTCAAAACACTGAGATCTAAGTTGAAATTTTGATTGTGTTTGACTGAGTTGACAAATGATGAACCATGTATGTCCATGGGGTAAGTGGGGAAACCGAAGTAACATATACATTGATTCAATACTTCATGTAAGACCAAGGTCATGTGCTAGCAATGAACTGAAATAGATAAGCTAGAGTTTTACCAGTGTGTCACCAAGTGTAGTAGTAGCTACAACCACCCTCCAAAATTTTGGCTTGCACCAATTTCAGAGCCTCCTTTGGAGAGTTGCACTTGATGACTGCACACACTCGAGTTCACTCTGTGACCTCGTGTGAGTCTTTACATTCACCTTGTTTGTTTATTGCACTCAAGTCTCTGTATGTTGATGTCTAATTCATGCTTGCAACTGTGTTGTGGTTATGCTCAAAGTCTCTACCTCGTATGTGTTTGTTATGTTCACTGTGGAGGCAACTGTCGCACTCATACATAGAGTCATATTCACTATCGTGCAAGCATCATCTCGATCATGAACGATCAATCAGGAGTGTGGCACTTGTCTCTTGCACTGTTGGCCAATCATGTTGAACATGTGTGTCTGGATAGTTTGGTCATTTCGTCATCAAGTCATGTGAGTGTTTGTCTGTATGATCACATATGCATCCTTCGACTGTTCACACACTTAGTCATTTTTTTTGAAGTTCTAACGACCAAACTCCTCAATAAGAGCTGGACCATCTATAATAAGAACAATAGTGGCCTTCTATGGGGCACAATAATAACAAGACCTCTTGATTTCTTCAACTCGTGAACTAAACTATCCTTCCCAGATTCAAAACACTAAGATCTAAGCTAAACTTTTAACTGTGTTTGACTAAGTTGATAAATGATGAACCATGTATGTCCATGGGGTAAGTGGGTAAACTAAAGTAACATGCACAATGATTCAATACTTCCTGTAAGACAAAGGCCCTGTGCTAGCAATGAACTGAAATAGAGAAGCTGGAGTTCTACCAGTGTGTCACCAAGTGTTGTAGCAGCTACAACCACCATCCAAAATTTTGGCCTGCGTCAATTTTGGAGCCTCCCTTGGAGAGTTTCACTTGATGACTACACACATTTGGAGCCTCCCCTGTGCAAACTAAACTACCCTTCCGGGATTCTAAACACTGAGATCTAAGTTGAACTTTTGATTGTGTTTGACTGAGTTGAAAAAGGATGAACCATGTATGTCGATGGGTAAGTGGGGAAATTGAAGTATCCTGCACAATGATTCAATACTTCTTGTAAGACCAAGGCCCTGTGCTAGCAATGAACTGAAATGAAGAAGCTGGAGTTCTACCAGTGTGTCGCCAAGTGTTCTAGCGGCTACAACTACCCTCCAAAATTTTGGCCTGCACCAATTTCAGAGCCTCCCTTCGAGAGTTTCACTTGATGATTTCACACACTCGAGTTCACTCCATGAGCTCTTATGATTCTTTACATTCACCTTTGTTGTTATTTGCACTCAAGTCTCTGCATGTTGATGTCTAAGTCATGCTTTCGACCATGTTCTGGTTATGCTCAAAGTCTCTACTTCGTATGTGTTTTTTGTATTCTTCGTGAAGGCATCTGTCGCACTCACACATGGATTCATATTCATTGTCACTCAAGTTTCGTCTCGATCATGAACGATCAATAATGAGTGTCATGCTTGTCTCTTGCACCGTCGGCCAGTCATGTTGAACATGTGTGTCTAGATAGTTTTGTCATTTTGTTGTCAAGTCATGCGAGTGTGTGTCCATATGATCATATATGCATCTTACAAATGTTCACACACTTAGTAATTTTTGTTGAAGTTCTGATGACCAAACTCCTCCCTAAGAGCCAGACCATCACCTTGCTTTAGACTCGATCAACTGTTAACCAAAATAGTGCAGAAGAACCAATCTAGTTCTTTCAAGCTATGTTGCACATAGGAAATTCAATCAGCATTCATGCTAGCCACCTGGACAGTCAACCGTTGTTCATCTTAGAAATTAAGCAGTGCTCATGAGCAGGCCTCCCGCTACCCATCAGTCAGCTCAGCTTAAAAATTGTGTAGAGATAATCAACAGGCTGGCCTCATAACCTTAATTTAATCTTCCCAGCTAGTAGCTCCCAGCACCAGATTGCATGTTCCCTCCATGAATTGCGCAGTTTCTGCTGCCAGTGACTTAGCAGCAAACTAGCATTTCCTGCTGGGAAGCACGCAGATCTCGTTGCTAGTGACCCCAGTAGCCAATTGGCAATTCCATCTGGGAATTGTGCATATCTGGATTCTAGTGACCCCAATAGCCAACTAGCAATTCCCTCTAGGAATTGTACAAGTCTACCTGTGAGTGACCCCAGCAGCTGACTCGTAGTTCCCTTTGGAAATTGTGCAAGTCAAGCTGCCAGTCTCCCGAGAAGTTCCATAGAAAAATTGCACAATCCCTGCCTACTGACCCCTCATGCAACCTAGACTGATCCTTTAGAAAATTGCACAAATTTGGCTGTCCAACCCCTACTGACTGTTCGTTTTGGAAAATGCATAGAGCATGCCTTCCCTGGCCTCCTGCAGCGCAGACTGTCCCTCCTAAAGTTTGTACAAATTTTCCCAGCTAAGCCAGACCTTGAAAATAGTCACTGTCAACTCAGATCATCTGTATCTATCCCTTAGTGACTCTTTCACAATTTTTATCAGCAGTTTCTCGAAGCCATCATCCCGCATCATAGCCCTGCTACCTCTCTTGGTCACCCACATCCAAATGATCATGTGTCATGGTAGACTAGGAGGTTTTGGATTTGTTTTTGTCTCATCATGAGTGACTGCAGATACAGGTACACCCACAAACATGTTCAAAGGATGAACGGGATGAACAAAGGGAGCACATGCAGATGGACAAGTTCACCAACAGACGAACGAATGACGCATGTGAAGCGGACGAATGAACAAATCATTCGAAGGGGATGAACATGATGAACATTAACCTTCACAAACAAGTGAGCCTCTCAAGCCTTCCAACATGAAAGAAAGGAACAACATACTAGAGCTTCATTAAGCAAACCGAGGACCATCGAAGACTCCACACACTTCTCCATGTGGAGGTGAATCTATGATACACCATGAAGACATCCATCACTTAGCAGCACTGTAGCTCGACATGCACTCAAGCAGTAACATGAATGTACCAGCATTGTCTTGTCAAGTCATGTCGAGCCAAGTCATGAGTCGTGTTGCCCACATCCAAGAGACCCACTTGTTGAACATAGAGTCACGTAAGTCATAAAGTCATGGAAGTCGAATGGTCATGAGGGTAGTCGAACAGCCACAAGGGTTAGTTTCACCTTTGGCTATAAATGCCCCCATCATTTGTATATGGAAGGACTTTTCACCTCAGCTCCTCCCACATAGCCAAGAGAGTCTGTAATCTTTTCTTTGAGGAGTAACCAGTGGCTCCAACACCCCGCTGACAGGGTTAGTGATGTATGGTGTACAATGTGTCTCGGAACTTTCACTTAATTCAGAAGCCCGTCAACAGGCCAACACATTTTCACACATGTATTGTATTTGTTGTAAGACTTATATTTAACACTTGTAATGCATGTTTCTTTAACCATGTGTTCTACTTATGAACTAATTCATTTGTTGTAATGCATGTTATATTAATGGAAATGTGTTTTATATGCTGTTAATGTTGTCCCATCCATGTTGACTACTCTGCCAGACATCAGACAGACCTTTCACATGAACCTTGTTGTAACAATTGTTGCACTCATCTTGAACTGATCCGTGAATGTTATACCTGTTACCTTACCTTGTATGTTGTGACTATCACATCCAAGTGGATTGCTCCACTAGAAGTTGTGTATGTCCTTTATGTTATGTGCTCCTAGTTGAGTTGGGACTGATCCCTTTCAACTTGGAACTCACCTTCACCATTCCCCCTCACAGTAAAAGAACCATTGACACAAGTAAAACTACACTCACCAAGCATGCAAACCTCATTTCTCGAAGACAAATCGAACCACTTTCATTTGCTAACAAGCAAGATTAGAGGAAAATCCTTAAGACAATGGCAATCAGGCCATCATACCGGATGGTACTCCCACACCAAATGGTGTGAGGTCTAGTTGGGACTTCATATTAGGGTGATCCCCTGAATGTTGGCGAGTCCAGCACCATCAACACATGGTACAGGTGTTCGTGGTATTGGCATAACTATGGTATTGTCTTGGATATTACCATGGTACAGGTGTCTGTGGTATTGGGATAACCATGGTATTTTCCTATGGTGTTCACTTGGGGAATTGTTGAGGATATTTTTGCCTTATGTGAAAAAAATAAGAATAAAAAATTCCTACAATGATGTGAACGTGTTTAGTGCACAAGTAGTGGTGATAGCGGCTTTATTTTGTCAAATTTGTGCACCTTTGATTCCATTCCAAAAGTGCATTTCGCCCTACATGTTTTATATTCGACATTTTGGAGCTAGTTAATGGTTGGTTGAGTTTGAGATTGAATTGGAGAAGGTTGCATAGTGGAGGAATGCTTCAGATTTGATTGTGAGCATAGATGCTTTAATGTGTGATGGAAATTGCTGCATAGTGAGCAGATCTAGAGCATGTTTAAAAATATATCATATTTATAGTTGCTGGAATAGAGTTTGTGTTGAGAACAGTATTGATGGATGAGAGTTTTGTTGTTGGTGATTTAATATTCAGCTTGATGCATAATGAGCCACTATCTTTCTAGTGTTGAAAGAACATTGTTTGTGGTGTTTGTATTTGATTTGATGATGATATCGTGTTGTTGAGAGCATGCTTGCATAGTTTATTTATTGTTGAGTAGAGTGTCTTGGATCCAATTTGAAAATAGATAAAAGAAGGTCTGCATAGTGTAGAGGAGTAGTGACTTCATGAGAGAGGAGTAGAGATATCGAAGCTTCAATGAAAGTTTCGCAATCCAATGGCAATTGGATAGTCCAAATAGAGATGGGCAAGGATCGATTGATCATGGTGGCTTTCAACGGATGGTAGTCTATAGATCCATGTGGGAACAAAGTCTTTCGGGCTGATAAGTAGAATGCAGTCTCCTATCCGATTAGTGTTGGCATTTTTTATATGAGTTTGAGTCTCCATGTTGTTACAGACATTTTTGGGCACTACACACCCAATCATAAATTTCCATATACTGAGGGATCCTAAGTCCCTAAAAGTGTTGCTTCACTACCTAAAGGAACAAGGTCAGCTGATTACATCATCTCCCAAAAGTTCTCCACTAAAAACTGCTCAAAAATGGTCAAAACTGGACCATATTGAATACCCAGTGTAGAGGGTGCGATGCATATCACCTTCCCAGTGTAAAGGGTGCGAATGCATATTGGATGGCCCTTCTATAGGGTGCGATGGGTGAGAATGGACAAATGGAAGAGACAGTTTGCGAAGGTGGAAGATCATAGAATCTTACAGAAGCCTTCCCTCTGACACTTGCCTCTCTGTTTTCGACCAAGGATGAGTAAGAGATCATCAGTCTCCAAGTGGGAATCAAGAACTATCAGAGGAGAGGACAATAATCAAAAACCCAAAAGAATGACTCAACCCCCTACAATCAGCTATATATGGATCCCTCATCACAGAGATCTGGGATGCTAGAATCTTGGATCTTGTAGAGAAGTGGTTGTTGGGTTTCTTAGTGAAACTTCATAGTGTGGGTGATCTAAGCTTTACTCGAGGTGAAGAAGGGCTTTCTTGCTAGAGGATGATGCTGGGTCAGAACTATTGGTTGTAATCCTCTTGCTATTCTTGATATTAATAAAGCTATTTAAGTTTTCCTCCACATTCTTGTATGTTTGATTGTATATGCATTTGTGTGGTTAATACATATCTGGTCCTGTGTTATTTATGAATATAGATCTCTGTACTTTGATAGTATTATGCTGCTTTGATTCCACAAGTGCTCTTTGAAGCTGGGCAGACGAAGAAGAAGTGGCAAAGATCTATCAGGAAGGAGAGGAATCAAGCAAGGAACCAAGCGCAAGACTAAGGTTGGTGTCCTTTGTTCCACGCTTATCTATTTTTCATAAAGGAAAGCGAAAGTAGTCTTTACTTGTTTGTTTCTAAGATAGCTACCAATCTTAGTGGGAACAGCAGCTCCGAGTGGACACTATTCCCGGTAACAAAATGGCGACTCCACTGGGGAGCGAATAGATTGTTTGTTAGTCTGTCTTTGTTTGTTTTATAAACTTATAGACGGAGCCTGAAGTCAATCTAGCTAGCCTTCGAACTGCATTTTCTCTACAAATGCAAAGTAGATCAATGTTGCTTCAATCTATCTCCAGGTTTTGTTTATAAATTGAACAATCGATCTGCAAACGTTCTAATTGTCCTAAGTGGTGGCTCTAGTAACCTCCTTAGATCAACCCCTGTGATTTACATTTACTGAACATCACTTACTCGGCCTAAATCCCTGAACTGAATTGCAAATTGTGAGCAAAGACTGGTTAGAAGTCTCGCACTTGTACCATTGCACCCTCCCTTCAAGGCAGTCTGTATGCATCGCACTTCCCGTCTGCAGTAGGTGAGATGCATACTGGATTCCCTGTGTGACAAGTGTGATGGTCAGGGAAGGTTAATTTTACCTTCATACTTTGGTTTTTCTTCACTCTTTTCAGTTCTGTTCAGGATTTTTGTTGTCCGTGGTCAGTATATCTCTATGAAAACCCCCTTCTCTTCCATCATTCTGCCTCTATTGTGCAAAGAACTATAAGTGTTTTTATGTATTGTGCACCATTTTCAGTTCTCTTGCAAAGTAGCGTAGTCGAACTGTCGTTTCTTAATCTGAAAGTGTCATAAGTGTCGTTTTCAGTCATAGAAGAGAATCCCATTGTTCTTGATAGTTGATTGTACTATTACTCTTGTATATGATTTGAATTAGTAGTTTTTAAAGTGCTGAAAAACAGTTTTCATTTCGAAATCGCAAAGTGTCGCCCTTATCTTCACTTCATTTTGAAAAGAAATTTGTTAAGTATTGTTGCTTTGAAAATAATTCAGATTTGCACTTAGCTTTCTTATCATCATTTATACATTAAGAAGGCTAAAAACGAATACATGCATGTGCATTTGCATTTAGACTACTTGTTTTCATTTAGGACATTTCATTTAGTGTTTGCTCTGTGCTCTTTGTCGAAATACTCTCAATTTTCTTTCTTAGCAGCTAGGATTTTCATTGCCAAAAGAAGATTAAACAGTTGTTTATCATCTTAGACTGCATTTTAGGAATTGTATACAAATCACGCAGTGAACCTGAAAGGAAAATTTTTAAACAAGATCAACTATAAAATAAATTTAATGAATCTAAAAACGCTTTGGAACCTAACGCACAACATCTAGAAGTCTAGGCTAGAGACGTATTCTGGTGTCGTAAAACCTGGTAACTGTTGTTTTCATTGTTGGTTGGGTGATTCCTCCACTCTGAGACGATAAGTGCCAGTATGGACTTGTGCTCCCATGTATCGTCGAGTATATATTGGGAGACCACAATAGGCTATATCCTTTATCCTTAGGAAGCCGTGTCTGCCGCCCTATCGATTGCAATGCACTGAACACAGAATTCGAGAAGATTGACTGCCGTACCATAAAAAGTATTTTGCAGCTTTACGATTGGTTTGGCAATCCCCTCTGCCTAGATTTCCAGAGAAGTCTCTTTCGTTCCTTTTCAGACTCCTTAAAAGAAAAGGTCCATCTGAGCACTTGCCACTTTAGGCTCATTAAAAATCAAAGGTGACTAGAGTCATCTTTTGTTTTTTCTCGACTCTTAAAAATTGAAAAAACAAGTTGTGTCAAAGCATCTAAAATGCTTTTAATTCGAAAACATTTTCCCCTTTTATTTTGAGTTGATCAAGTAATCTGCAATCGTGGAATAAATTCAATCAAAACCCCGTCGTTCGTGGAGACTTACGAGTCAACCGTCGTTGACTCCGGAAGTGAAACCACTCCGAACAAAGTAGACTCGTTTGACCAGATCAAAGTCCCCTAGGTTGGTTGGAGCAAGTGCTCCAACATCCTCAGAGACTCTGGTTACTCCAAACATTTCTGGTATCCCTACCTCTACAGGAGAAATTCCGTAGCAACAAAAGGACATTACAACTAATCCTAGTGTGATGTAAACACTTCTATTCCTGAACCAGCTCCATCTACAGCTGATTTGGAAGGTGTTACTCCTCAAACATCTGTTGCTGCAGAACTTATATCTTCTTCGGCACCAGAAATATTCTACAGACCTGATGGTCTACCTCTTCCTCCTGGATTGGTTGCCATAGAAGAGATTGTGGAAGATCCTCCATGTAATACTCCAACGCAATTTGGAGCTGGGATCACCCTGTATCCTTCTTCATCAGAAGATATTCTCCCGCCATCGGAAGTTCCTGAAGAATCACTAAGGAATCTATTGGATAGCCTTAATATGCCTGAACAACCGTCGACATCAAGGACTGTGTCACCCAACACAGCAACAACAAAAATTCCTGCTGCTACTCCGACAATGTTCGTCGGCGTGCCATCTATCCCAACCAACTCCCAATCATTGGATGGAGTCCATCGAGGGGTTTTTTTGACAGTATGGACTGTTCCCATTTGTTCGTCCAAAATTGCATCTGGAATCTCTTACGTTGAGTCTCGACAAATTGATCCTTCATAGTGTCAATTTGGGCAAACCGATCCCTAAAGGCAAATCATTCCTTTGAGTACTGGATTACCGTCGTATGGAGGGCCGTATACCCTTTCATTGCCTTCTTCGGGAGGACAACCATGCGAGAGTTCACAACAAAATTTAGGTTATGTTGGAATTACAACTAGCAGTTGGGTGCCAATCCTGCCTCAACAACCAAGAGTTGTATGCTTAATGCAACAAAGTTTACCTATGAAAAATATCACCACTACACCAGCTATTGTGGCAGTATCGCAAGTACAAGCATTGCTAGTTCTATGCCAACCTCAAGTCTCTCAGGTTATAATGAAACAACCTCTTGTACCTACGACACGACCGCAATCACCAACTAGTGGAATGACACAGGTTCAAATGAGGACCACAACCCCCCATCTCAGTCAAACAATCAGTACTGGACAACAACCCATGACTTCACAAACATGGCTAGTGCAATACCAATAACCGTAATTCCAACAAGCTTACCAAGGATATGAGCAACAAGTCTTTGCAAGTAATGGGCAGCCGTATCAACCATATCATAATGGTTATGCCCATCAACCTTACCAAAGTTACCAACATCAAATGCATTATGCTGGTATGCAAAGACCAACTGCTCAAGCAATTCCATCTTATCATGGCTATGCTCTGCCAAGCCTGAATCAACAGTTTCCTTTTGTGGCAACTTTAGAGTTACCAAATCTAAATTGACTAACGAACGATCCAATTTCCTATGCCTCTTGGTGGCTCACGATTCTGCATAAAATTCCATCTGATATTCTTAAATTTAATGGAAATCCGGGTGAAGACCCATTGAATCATGTGATGACCTTTCATCTGTGGTGTTCATCCAACACTCCCAATGATGATTCGATCAGGCTTCGCCTCTTTCAGCAAACGTTGACTGGTCCAGCAACAAAGTGGTATATCGAATTGCCTAGAGCCTCGTTTGATAACTTCAGTACCCTAGCCACAACCTTTTTAACCCATTTTCAGTTACCCATAAGATACGAAACAGGAATTGAGGTACTTACCAATTTCAAACAAACGACAGCCACTCACATATCTGATCATATTCATGAATGGCGACTTCGTCGTAGAATGGTAAAAATGTATGTTCCTGATTAGCTATTCGCTGAATGGTTTATTAAGTCATTGTTACCTACTATTACAGAAGATGTGGAAAAGGAAGGAGTCATCACTGAAGAGCAAGTTATTGCTCGTGCACAATATCTAGACTTGATTTATACTCAGTCTGGCATGCTCTACGATAAAATCCCGGATGCTCCTAGACCGGAATTTTCCATTCCTCCCCCTCCTAAAACAAACAAATACTCTTATGCCGGGAATGGCGTGATAGGTACGACAAGCACTAAAACCGTAAAGGCTACGTCGAAAAAGGCCCGCACAGTTTCGAGTCAAAACGCAAATGAAGAACTTCTAGCCTCGAAAGTAAATGTCGTGTCGATGGACAAAGGCAAAGAACCCAAGCAACCGGGAGGTTTGAAGAAAAAGAAAGGGAAGAAGAAGAACCAGGAGGAGTCATCTCCTGAAGAATCTTCTGCAAACCCTTCTAGGGATAAGAAACCAAAAATTCCATGCCTAATATGTGATGAGGATCACTGGACCAAAGAGTGTCCATATAAATATGAACTTAGAAAATTCTTCAAAAGTTCAAAAACCTCGGTTGTATTGACTAATCCACTTCCAAACCCAGGAACCAATCTGGTTGCTAGCGAAAATGCTTCCCTGTCCCAAGTGCTAATGTTGTCGGTTTCAAAGCAACTGAATGATGCTCTCATATTGACAAGGAATAAAGATTACGGGAATTCACAGATGTTGAACAACAAGGATAATGATCAACCTAGTAGTTCAACAACAACTTCGACCGAACTTGTGCCACCCATTATTCCTGAATTAACGATAAAACCACCAAAGGGAGTAGTACACAAATCAACGTTTAATCCTCATGCCAAAGCAGCACAACACTATAATATAGTGGAGGATTTATCCCAATCGCCCTCCGCGATGTCGACACTTGAGGTACTACAAAATTTCCCCTCCCAAATCTAGGCTTTATTATCAGCAATAGGTGGGATTGACCCAACGAATTCCAATCTTGTGCCTTTTAATCACAAAGGATACGACCCTCAGTTACCAGCTCAACTAGCTTTCCTCATTCAAGTGAAAGCCCTCAACAAAATTGTTCATAGAACAATTATTTATGAGGGGGCATCCACATGTATTATGTCGATGAGTTGTTGTAAAACTCTAGGGTCTCCATCCTTGTCGCGATCATCGATGAAATTAAAAGCATTTGATGGATGAACATACACCCCGTATGGGATATTAAGAAACTTGCAAGTCGAACTTGGGGGCAAAACAGTAGAAATTTATGTTGAAATTATCGATGGAAACCTCAATTACAACATCCTACTGGTAAGACCCTGGATATATGCCATGGCAGCCGTTGTGTCGACCCACTTTGGGAAAATTGCATTTCCTTCCCAAGGAGGAATTACAATCATCGACCAACAAACATTTCTCCCCAATAGTTCACAAGTTACTGGAAGCATTCTGATGATCCATGGAAGCCCTAATGTGCTTCAAAATATCGAAGTAAGCCTACTAAAAGACCCCACATTAATGGGAACTTTTACCCTACCACCTCCAACCAATTTGGCAGAAGTGGCTAACGTGGGAACCTACAATATGATATCTTCCATTCAAAAGATGTCAAAAAACGATGTTAAAATGGATCATCTACAGGTATTGCCTCTAAACCCACTGGAAATATTATAGCAATCAATGTTTTCAGCATGGGAGGCAAACCCTATCAACGCTCATCAAGCATTTGGATAGATAGGTCTAAGGAATATCGCACCCCTTTAGATCCTTGGTCACAAGTACACTCTACAAACGAAGGAATCATTCAATCAATGATGATTGATAGGGCACCGTGGGAAGATTACCACCATCGTTCCCATCTTCTGAATTGGAAAGAAGATAATATTAGCAACCTGACCATCCTTCAGTTTTTTACTTTCTGCCAAATACTGTAAATACGATGGATTCCGAAAGAAACCTATCCAATATTGAAGACACTACCGCCATACATATCTCAACCAAAACAGATATTGTAAAGAATATTCATGTCGGCAAATCTTGTTCTTCTTCAGAACTGCAAATATATAGCGCTCTCTTTCGCGAGTTTAGAGATGTCTTTGCTTGGTCATATGATGAAATGCCAGGTATTGACTCGAGCATAGTTGAACATGAAATTAACATGTATCCAGATGTCAAACCGGTACGAAAACGGCTATGGCAGGTGCACCCCAAGAAATTCGTTGCCATCAAGGCGGAAGTTGGAATCCATGCTGGTTTTATTTTCCCAGTTCCTCTGACCGATTGGGTATCGAATATTGTTCTTGTGATGAAGAAACAAGGAATGATTAGAGTGTGCATTGAATACAGGGATGTAAATCAAGCTTGTTTGAAAGGAAAGTACCCTACACCCTTTATTGACCATATAATTGATGAATGCATCGGATGTGAAATCTTTTCATTCATGGATGGATTTTCCGGGTATAATCAAATAAATATCCGCCCACAAGACCAGTCAAAGACTGCATTTATCTATCCGTGGGGCACGTTCACATATCGCAAGCTACCCTTTGGTTTAAAGAATACAGAGGCAACTTTTTAGAGACCAAGGAACTATGCTTTCCATGACATCAAGAACATCGTTCAACCATATTTCGATGATCTTCTAACTCATTCGCGAAAGTGGACCGAGCATCCGCAGAATTTGAGAGCGATATTTCAACATTGCTGATACTACAAGATATGACTCAACCCACACAAATGTGTGTTTTGTGTCAGTTCTGGTCATTTACTTGGCTTCGTAGTCTCAAAGGACGGGATTCGTCTCTACCCATGTAAGGTTCAGGCAATCATTGATTTGCCTCCACCTTCAAACTTGCTTCAAATTCAAAAACTCCAAGGGAAAGCAAACTTCCTTAGGAGGTTCATTCCAAGTTACGCTGAACTAGCTAAAGGTTATACTCGTCTATTGAAAAAAGAAGTACCCTTCATTTGGGATCAGGTTGCGCAAGCTTCCTTTGATGCTTTAAAGCAATCTTTAATAAAAGTGCCATTAATGTATGCTCCTGATTGTCAAAAAGACTTTAACCTGTATCTGGCTGTAGTAGATACGACCATAGCGATGGTTTTATTTCAAGAGGATATTGGAATTGAACATCCTATATATTATTTAATCTGAAACTTAAATGATACGAAAATGAAATACTCCTACTTTGAAAAGCTAGCCCTAGCACCTGTTCAAGCCATACAAATATTTCGACACTACGTCCTCTTCAAAAAAACTACCATTTTATCATATTGCAACCCCATGACTTATATATTGTCGCGACAGTTGCTGGGGGGCACATATTCAAAATGGATAGCAATTTTACAAGAGTTTGATCTGGAATTCAAAAAATCCAAATCAAAGAAAGCCCTGGTATTCGCGGAGTTACTATGTGATCTCCCATCGTCATCCAACGATCCAACATCTGAAGAAGAAATTGTGGATGAAAATTTTTCTGATATCTTCAAGCAATCCGTGGCATGGAGATATAATCACCTATCTCCAGAAACAAACATATAGGTCTAATACCTCACGCTCCGAACAACGATGAATTCGATACCAAGCGAAAGACTACGTGATCGCCAATGATACCCTTTACCGTCGCGGTATCGATACGGTTTTGTGGAGGTGCCTCACCCATGAGGAGGCCAAAAAAAGTCTCGAATGATTGTCATTTAGGAACATGTGGGGGGCATCAATCTAGTTATGCTACGGCGGCAAAAATTTTGCAAGCAGGATACTTCTGGCCAACAATGTTCAAAGATTGCATAACCGCAGTTAAAAGTTACCATGCTTGCCAAATTTTCAATAGCAAAACCAGAAGACTACCTGCACTGCTACAACCAGTAGTTCCTGTTGGGCCATTCACCAAATGGGGCATAAATTTCATGACATGTAACCCCACCTGAGCCAGGGGGCATGGGTATGTCATAGTCATGGTAGACTATTTTACCAAATGTGCCGAGGCGATGCCTACATTAAACAACAGTGGCGAAACGGCTGCCCTTTTCTTTTCTAATCATGTAGTCTCCAGATTCGACATTCCACATGCCATAGTCATAGATCATGGATTGCATTTTCGCAATCACATGATGGTTAATTTGGCTGCCAAATTAGGACTATCCCATGACAGCTCTAGTCCGTACTATCTGCAAGCTAACGGACAAGTTGAAGCAATCAACAAGGTTCTAAAGCACATGCTGAAAATAATGATCGGAGTCCATAAACGGAATTGGCACCTGATCCTGTACTCGGCCTTTTGGGCATACTGAACATCGATAAGAAATCCAACTGGGTTTACACCCTTTCAACTTGGTACAGTGTGGAAGCAATCTTACCAGTTTAGTGTGAAATCTTGTCCCTCAAACTTGCAGTCGACCTTTTCCCCAGAACTTCAGAAGAAGAGGCTCATTTCTTTGAAATAATCCAATTGGATGAAATCCATCACGATGTAGCTTCGGCTAACAAAGCTCATAAGAAACGAGTCAAAGCGGAGTTCGACAAAAATGTCAAACCTCGCGTCTTCTTAGAAGGTGACCTGGTCTTACTTTACGACCAGGAATCCAATAAGTTGGGAGAAGGGAAATTCAAATCGTTATGGATAGGTCCCTATATTGTTAAGTGTGTATTAGCAAAAGGAGCCTATGAATTGATGGACTATGATGGGATTCCACTAGCGCAACCTCACAACGGGTTGTACCTCAAGCATTACTATGCTTAATTCTGCGTAGTAATCCTTATGCTTTTGTTACATTTTTGTTTTCGCTAAGAGTAATTATTTTGGTTAGGTAATCCACTTTTTTGCATTCGTTGTAGATGTCGAACCTATTGGAATCATTTGTTGGATATGCCTACTTGTCGTTAGGCTAGACTCACAACTCGTCATTCTACAACTCACTGGTATCTATTCCATACGGAATCCAGCCATCTATCGCATGTTCCTAAGAGTCAGGATTTTGGAAAGACAGTTTGATTTCATTCAATATCAACATATTTCCAGAAGTTTAAGCACATTGACAGACTCATTGGCAAATTATGTGTTAGATAGACATTTGCGACATTTATAAAAGAGAAGCATCACATTAATATATGCAGCAGGATCATGTAACTTAACCAAAATAAATCTCCGAAAATCAAAAATATATACATAACTGTTTATATTTTATACATAATGTTTTGTAAGCAAGACAAAATCAGTCAAATGACCCAAAACTCAAAATGCTAGGGGGCACCCTAGTCTAATGATACTGGTGATAACAAGTCACCTCCTGTGCAATCATGAATAAAAGCCTAGTCCATCGACTCGGCACGCCAGTAGTATGTCACTGCAACCACAGAGGCAGCTCGTCGGTCCTCACATCCGGGATAACAAGAGTGAGACCCTCGACCTGGTCTTGTAGTGCTGAAAGAGTCTCGATCACGTCAAGGTCACGGAGGATGGCCCTCCCCATAGCCTCTCCTGTTGGAGCGACCGCTGGTTCTCTACAACAAACTGCTGGTTGAACTGGTCCAATATCTACATGAGCACATGAGTTTTGATTAGTCTTGATCAAAGACAACATAAGAACATTATAAGAACGATAAACAAAGATATGGTCAGAGGATTTACCCATAGCACCCCACTGCTCGCCGGTCGGCAACACTAAATCCGGGTCACCCCGGAAATCCATGCCAGCATATGGAAACTTGGTGTAAACCATCTCCTGATGATCGAACCACTCGAAGAAAGTATCAGAAAAGGAAATTTGAGGCTGGCCAGCATGTTGAGACATGAGGTCAACCCATCTCTACATCCGTGGTTCAGTCGGTGGAGGTAGGCCAAGTGAGATGTATTGTGGTTGCATCAGTGGGATCTTCTCCAAAGCGAAAGCGGTCAAAATAGAACCATAGCCGAAATTCTTGGATCTTCCACTTTTCACCTTGGTCAGTTGTTCTTTCATCACAGAGAGTACTGCATCAAACTAGTTGAACACCTTCGGTTCGAGGCATTCCAAAGCATATTGCATGTAAGACCTGTTAGCTATGTGAAGAGCCACACTACTAGCCAGTCTAGCAAAAGTGAACAAATTGGTACTCAAGGGCTGGTCAGTGACATCTCGAATATTGATTTTTCCATCCGTACTCGGATGAGATCCCTCTCTGCAGTGCCGATGAATATACTCCCTCACGGACTCACCCCCATGGGCGGGACCCGACAATGAGAGAGGGGCACCACGCCTCGATAAACCGGTCAAAAAATAGATGTCCATGACAGTCAAGGGGATTGATTTGCCCATAATCTGGAACACCTGGTTGGTAGGATCCCAGGCATTGAGGAAATATTGCAACAAGTTGATTTGTTGCCTCATGCTAGAGATGCGAAAAAACTTCAACAGGCCACAGTTCCGCAATGCAGTTACCGTGCCCGGATCATGTAAAGCAACCGTGTCCTCTTCTTCATGCTCGCGTTCTTGCCATGTAACAACCATTTTGCTTTGATGAATCTCTAAAAGACAAACAAGAGAAGAGTCGGGATCTTGATTTGGCAAAAAATAGCAAAAACTCTATGAGAAAGTTGTGCAAAAAGTTTCATCCTTGCGCCCATCGCACCCCAGCAGTGTACTGGGAGCAATGCATACTGACTAGCCAGTGAGAAGGCTAGTATGCATCACACCTTTTGATTAAGGAAGGGTGCGATGGAGCCAAGGTGATTTGTTCAAACCCTAGATGCTCAACAAAGCAAGGAAATAGGCTCAGAATTAAAAAATAAAAGAATGCAATTGAAGAGCACAAGTTTAGCTCCTACCTGGTCCAGATGGTGAAAAGAATCATCCATAGAATCTCCCAAAATAAGCTAGTGAAAATCAAAGGGGAAAAGCACCTCCAGAGCTCCACCAAACCAAGTTCAATTGAAATGGTAAAATGAGAGGTCAAAGTCACTTTTAAATTACCATTCAAGTAAGATATTAGTGTTCTTAACTCATTTATCAAGCATATGTTTTCATTTCTAATCGATTTGATGAAGCAATTGAACAGGTAGTACAATCTTTGAAAGAACAAAATGCTAATGGTGAATAAAGGAATCGATGACCATTATCACGAGCAGTTTTAACGCAGAATTCAAGCTCGTTAAAAAATAAACATAAGCAATGAGCAAATTTTTCCCCCAGGGTTTAAGCTCATTAAAAAATGAACCAATTTTCTGGTAAATAACCATTGTGAATGCATTATCATTAGCTTTTGAGCCTTGGTCGTGTTCTCACCATCACCTCCACTCTGTTTTTTAGCTGATCATTCGCCTCCAATTTATTGTTTACCCTTTTGAGTAACATCTGCGAAGAGTGATTCTATTAGCCATCCTTGTGACACTGTCGTGACTGGAAAATTCCAAACCTTACCTGGAATCAGCTGCTACCCAAAATCATCGCTCGTTCCTCGAAAAATGAGTCTCCTTTAAGCTCTTTTCAACTGACTTGTAAAATATGAAAAGATTGTTGAGCAATTAGCCTCTTCGGCTCGTTAAAGTCATCGGAAGTGTTATCCCTCCTCTATATTTTAATCTTTTTGGACTTGAGGGATTATTACACAAAAATATCGAGCGCTTGTCTTGTTCGGCTCGTTAAAATTACCAAACATTCATCCCTTTCGTATTATTTTACACTTTTTCAGACTTAATGGATTATATGACTAAAAATAATCTTTGGAGTTTCCTTTCCATCCCTTTCAAACTCTCTAAAACTGAAAAGGACCGAGTTATCTTTGTTGTTAAACTCATTAAAACTAAATAGCGACCAACTCGTCCAAATGGACGAGAACGAGTTTCACTGTTGCTAGGCTTGTTAAAACATAGCGAGAGGTTCGCCCGAAGGGAAAATTATAAAACAAGAATATGTTATCCTCCTCGAGCTTGACAAAAATAAAGAGGTACTGGTCAGCAATGACTGGGGAAAATTGGGAAGAAAACTTGAAAAAACTTTATTGGTAGCAAGTCGCTCTTGAACATGACACTTTCCTTCCGCATCCAAGCTGGGTTGGGTTGTTCCGTTTACTGGTCATCACCATTGGTCCATCACACCATCCATCTTTGGGGTTAACGCTACCAATCCATCGCTAGTGTCGCCGATATGTTCAAGAGAAGTCATTCAAACAATTCACCTGTGTCTCACCAACTGCAATACATTCATGCTCCATTCTTTCATGACCGCCACCCTGAACCCTGTATCGTCAGATTATTTTCACCTCCAAAATCATTTGCTTCGTTCTGTGTTGTAGATGTGGGATTCCTTAAGGCCCTCCTACAATGGGTCACTTCTTGTCGACATCAGCTCATTATCCAAGAAGTTGACCTAGGGACAACCCTTTCAGTACTTTGAAGCTTGCATTCCTTAATGGCAAGTTTCTCACTTTTGGCGACAGGTTTACATTAATGGCCTTCGATCGAGAGATTATGTGTGGTGTTTGACGCCAAGTCCTTTTTGACACCACACAAATTGTACTGTAGTACCTTGAGGGTCATTGTCATTATTGGTGATTCCTCTCGCGCCTGTTAACAGCTTACATCATTG
>APFE030197068.1:87594-130260 GCA_000404065.3 Pinus taeda | reverse complement strand
TTACAGTTGTGATAGCAAATACACTAAAGGTCATAAGTGCGCTGAGAAGAAATTATTCTACATAGATTGTGAAAAGGAGGAAGAAAAGGAACAAGAAAGGTCAAAATAAGAGGATATACTCCAGGAACAAACCCTAGATAAATAAGAAATGAATCTGACCATATCTTGTAATGCATTGGCTAGAATTACCACACCTAAAACCATCAAGATAGAAGGACATATCAAGAAAAAAAAGGTAATAGTGTTGATTGATTAAGGAAGTACCCACAATTTTATTCATTGTAAGATAGCAAAAGAATTGAATTGCTTCCTATATCCAGCACGAGAGTGTCAAGTGATGGTTGCAAGTGGAAGAACCATAAATTGCTCTGGAATGTGCCATAATATCAAGCTATCCATGGGGGAATATGTATTGAATAGCCCAATGCTTTCCATTCCAATGGGAGGTGCCGATGTTGTACTAGGATTCCAATGGCTACAATCCTTGGGTACAATAGCTTTTCACTTTCAAGAACTTTTCATGAAATTTTATGTGGAAGGAAAAGAAGTTGAATTAAGGGGTATTGCAGGAAACCAGGAAAGATAATTAGCTCTAACGGTATGACAAAGCTTCTAAAAAAGGAACACTGAGGTGTAATTGCACAATTATGTTCGCTAGATGTTTCCACATCAAAATCATCTATTTCTCCAGATCTCCTAAAAGTCTTGGACAATCATTCCAATGTATTTGAGACTCCCAAAGGTCTCCCACCTATTCGTAATCATGATCATGCTATTCATTTGACTCCAGGAAGTTTTCCTCCAAAAATCAAGCCGTACAAATATCCCTATGCCCAAAAGAGTGAAATTGAACGTATGGTTGCAGAAATGCGAGAGGCTAGTATAATTCGACCTAGTCAAAGTTCTTTCTCTACTCTAGTAGTATTGGTGCACAAGAAGGATGGATCATGGTGCATGTGTTCGGATCATAGGGAGCTCAACAAGCTCACTATTAAAGATAACTTTCCCATTCTTGTCATTGATGAAGTATTGGATGAATTGCATGGATCAATTTACTTCACCAAGTTGGATCTTCGTTCAGGATATCATCAGATAAAAATGAAGACTGAAGACATTCTAAAAATAGCATTTAGAACTCATGAGGGTCACTATGAATTTTTGGTCATGCATTTTGGCCTTACCAATGCACCTTCTACATTTCAAGCTTTGATGAATTCCATGTTCAAACCCTTCCTTAGAAAATTTGTGTCAGTGTTTTTTGATGATATACTAATCTACATCAAGTCTTGGAAGGATCATGTTGAACATGCTGACAGGGTGCTACAACTATTAGAGGAGAAACAATTATATTCAAAAAGATCCAAATGTTTCTTTGGAGTACAAGAGGTGGAATATCTGGGCCATATTGTATCTCATGAAGGAGTTAAGGTAGACCCTAGCAAAATTAAAGCCATTAAGGAATGGAAAACTCCCACATCCATTAAGCATCCATGAGAATTTCTCAGGTTGACAAGGTATTATCGCAAGTTTGTTAAGAATTATGGGAGAATAGCAGCACCTCTAACAACATTATTGAAAAAAGATGCATTTTCATGGACTCTAGAATCAACAAAGGCATTCGAACATCTTAAAGAGGAAATGTGCCAAGCACCGGTCTTAGCTACACCGGACTTCACAAAAACCTTTATTATGGAATGTGATGCTTTAGGAAATGGAATTGGTGTTGTTTTAATGCAAGATGAAAGACCCATTGCTTTTGAAAGTTTTCCAACTAAGGGAAAGTATTCTCACAAAGTTATATATGAGAAGGAAATGTTGGCAATACTACATGCACTTAAGAAATGGTGACCCTACCTAATGGGAAGACACTTCAAGGTAAAAAAGGATCATGATAGCCTTAAAAACTTTTTAGAACAAAGATTATCCTCTGAAGAGCAACAAAAATGGGTCACAAATATGTTGCGTTGTGACTTTGAAATCATCTACAAAAAAGGGAAGTGAAATGTTATGGCAGATGCACTCTCAAGAAAGGATGAGGATGTGGAAGCATTGTTGTGCACCATTTCTATTATCCAACTAGATTGGATAAATAAAGCAAGGGAGGAATGGAAGAATGATGAAGAAGTGTGGGAATTTATTCGAAATTTACAACAAGATTCCAATAAATATGATACATTTAGCTAGAAAAATCATTCGTTATGGTACAAAGATCACTTATACATATGTAAGAATTCCCAACTCAAACAAAAGATTCTTCTGGAATTGCACACTTCTCCCTTAGGAGGGTGCTCAGGATTTTTAAAAACTTACCACAGGGTTAAGAAGGAATTTTTTTAGGATGGCCTTAAATCGGATATTCAAAAGTTTGTGGCGGAATGTTTGGTTTGCCAACAAAATAAAGTTGAAACAACTAAGACACCAAGTCTATTACAACCTTTATCCATTCCAAGCCAACATTCGAAGGATGTTTCAATGGATTTTATCACAGGTTTACACAAGTCTAAGGGAAAGAGTGTCATCATGGTGGTAGTTGACAAACTTACCAAGTATGCACACTTTTGTGCATTATCAAGTCGATTTAAAGCTAGTACAGTTTCCACTGCATTTATGGAAACAATTCAAAAGCTACATGGAAACCCAAAGATTATTGTAAGTGAAAGAGATCCCATTTTTACTGGAAATTTTTGGACAGAATTATTTTCTTGTCTTGGTACTCAATTAGCTCATATCTCATCTTATCATCCTCAATATGATGGGCAAACTGAGATAGTAAACAAATGTTAAGGATATCTTCGTTGCTTTGTATCTAATAAACAGACAGAATGGGTCAAATGGTTGCCTCTAGCTGAATGGTGGTATAACACTTCCTTCCATACTGCAACAAAAATGACCCCATTTATGGCACTTTATGGATATCAGCCACCATCCATCACATCATATTTAAGAGAAAATTGTAAGGTTCAAGCAGTGCAACATCACATCGAGCATCAACCACAAGTTCTCCAACTCTTAAAGGATAACCTCATGTTGGCGCATACTAGAATGAAACAATAGGAAGATCAACATTGCAGCGAAAGAAGTTTTAATGTAGGTGTCTAGGTATTCCTACGGCTACAACTATATAAAAAAATGTCCCTCAAGAAAGATAAGAAGGACAATAAATTATCACCAAAGTATTATGTTCCGTACAAGGTGTTGCAAAAGATTGGTACTATGGCATACAAATTGGAGCTTCCTACAGCTTCTCGAGTGCACCTAGTTTTCCATGTTTCATGTTTAAAGAAGGTTATAGCCGACAAGATCCCAGTTCAAACAATATTTCCAGAACTTGACGAGGAAGGAAAAATTATATTGGAACCGAAAGTAGTCACAGAAACAAGAACTCGACAGCTACAAAATCGATCCATTTCGGAGTATCTCATTAATTAGAA
This sequence comes from Pinus taeda, assembly GCA_000404065.3. Classification (NCBI taxonomy): domain Eukaryota; kingdom Viridiplantae; phylum Streptophyta; class Pinopsida; order Pinales; family Pinaceae; genus Pinus; species Pinus taeda. The sequence goes on along the minus strand of APFE030197068.1, from coordinate 126,829 downwards.
GAACTTATTCACTGAAGATTCCATATGGGAGGATGAGAATTTTATACAGAAGCATCCAAAACTACTCAAGCGTTGAGGACAACACTTTTTTGAAGGAGAGGGGCATGTTAGGTCCCTATAATACTAGTGATTCCCCTATTACTATTCTAGTTGTATCCCTTATTAATATTTTTGTGCCCCTATTGTCCCCATATTATTATTATTGTACCCCATAGAATCCCTCTATTGTTATTTTTATGCCTTTATATTATTATTGTTAGGTCGGCTTGGTTATATTGTGACCCCTTAGACTCCTATATATAGAAAGGAGGTTTTGTCATTTGAATCATTCAAGAATAATTCATTTATGTAATGTACAAGAGGTTGCCCCCTTGAAGAGGCTGAATTATAAGGCATTTATCTCTCTTTTCTATCTTTTTGTGAGCTAGTTTCATAACAAGTGGGGTCTCCCTTTATATACGCGACGATACAGGAAGAACAAGCCCGTACTGGCATTGTCTAATGCTCAAATGAACGGCATCTACTAGGTTTAAAGATGTTGGAACACGTCTATAGCCTAGACCTCTAAATATAAGCGTTAAGTTTCAATTCTTCCTTAGGTTAATTCAAATAGATTTTAATAGTTGATCTTGAATCAGGCTTCAACTACAAGGCCCTACCGCTGTCATCTAAAAAAACTCCTACATGCAGCTATATGACAAAAGAAATATTTGTCTTCAATGAAAGTTAACACTAATTGAGAGACGGAGAACACAAAACTAATGCAACAATTGAAGAATGAAATATTTCTCTAATAAATCTCCAAAATGCACTAAGTCTTCTTATCAAATTCACTTCAACTAGTCCTTTTAACAGTAAAGAGAATCATGTCTTTTCCAATGCAAATGACGATACAACTCTAGTCTTCAATGATGCTAACTAATGTAACATATTGATTCAGAAAACTAGAATTAAGTATTTTTCAATGAAATGAGAAAACGAATCTTTCACAAACACTTCAATGAAACATTTCCAATACAATCAACCTCGATAAAATGCAAAGCACAAAAGAGAATTCCTTCCAAACTAATTATGAAAATACTCAACCAAAAACAAGATGGGCAATGTGATCTATGCCCGAAAAAAGACACTTAAACACTAAACGAAACTTTTCAAACTTGTTAATTGGAAATGAAAGCAACAAAATGACTAATCAAACAAAATGCAAGGAGCAAATTTGACTATCGACTTGAATTTCTGAGCACGATAACAAGTGAATGGGTGATGACCTAGATGTCGTAGGGTTATAAAACATCCAAGAACGCAAGAAACCAAGTGAATAAAATGCAAATCAACCAATCATATGAACAAGGCTAAAAGAGCTTTCCAGCTAGGGAGAACACAGTCAAAACAAGCTGAGACAGAAATCAGAAGGGCAAGACACACTAGCTATGATCTAGTGTAAACCCTAATCTTCACTTACAGGAATCGGCATGACTTCCTAACTGACAACACGTGCCAAAAGGAAGTTGGCGCAACTGTTTTTGAGAAACTCACGTTGATCGGCACATCTATCAGAAAAATAAACGTGCTGGCCGAGGATTCAAGGAAAAAAATAAAAATTTTCAAAGTCTAAGACCAGACTTGCCACTATAAATTTTAGGCCCAGAGAAATAAACTAGGCAAAGCAGAGAACACTAAAGGGAAATGATGATACTAGAAAAGTTCACACAAAACCATAAAATGACAATAAATAAAATAGAAGGATTGACTCCCTAGTATGGTCGCCAATTTGTGTTACAGGTAAATTCTTAGTGCGGAAACAAATAATTCCTCTAGCCCAAGAGAGTGATTCTATCCACAAAAAAATAATCTATGGAAAATATCCTTAAACTACAATCAATTAAAATTGCCTACCTCTTAGAATGTTATTCTTCTTGGTGATGATCCTGCTTCCTCAATCTAGCTATCTTATGTTTCCTTCCTTCGAATACTTGAAACAAGATAAAAACAACAACAACAAACGTGATAACATACAATATTGTATTCAACCTACTTAATAGGTCAGGGAACATTAAGCCATAAAGATTTAAAATGACACTTCATGTAGGAAATCAATCAATAGTTGCACTTATAAAAGTGAGAAAGAGATTACAATCGGTGCCTTGACGTTGCTAGTCTCCTCTGATGTATCCGGGTTCCCACACTTCTACTAGCACTTCATGGATAGCCCCAACAATAGATGTTTTAAGGCCTCTTTCCCTCTAGTCTCAAACCAAACCAAAATCACACTATTCTCCCTCAAACAAACATTAGAAAGCTACAAGATATAGATGACTTGCTGATTATTCAAACTTGCTCAAAAACTCCAACTAGCTTTTGCTTGGGGAAAATAGAGGCTTATATAGCTTAGATGGATGGGAGATGGTTCCTTTCATCATGGGAGAAGGTCTTATCTCTTGAGTTTGTTCCATCCTAATAGGGCAAAGGATCCCAAACTGGCTTCCTCAGCTCTATTCAGCCCAACCATCTACCAGACTTTTGTTACGAAGCTTCTAGACATGGAAGCTTTGGATCCTTATTTTAAAAACCTTCCAAAAGAGGATCGGTGCCACTGGAAAAGGGCTCAATCGCTCCTAACAGTGCAAGGGCTAGTTTTAACCTCTGTAAATTGGTGCAAGGAGAAAACTAGTCAGTAGTGTTGGTCTTGTAAACTAGGGTAGAAGGAAGATTCTTGGGAAATGATGCAAAGGGGAATTATTCTGCTTATGAAGAGGGACATATTAAGAGTTTCTTCATGATGGGAAAGCATGTCAGGTACACTGTAGAGGTCCTCTAGTATCGTAGATAGGGAGTACAAGGACAGTGATAAAATTTTTTGTAATAGGCCCTAAAAAAGTGGCAAAAAATCTAGGGTCGTTGGCACTAAACTACCTAAAAAAGGCCACAGTTTCATGGATGCCTTGTTGTGGGAGTGACCAGAGGGTCCCAGTCACATACATTCCTTGTCATGAGAGAAATGGAGGCTCAAGGACGGTGAAAAAGAAATTTATCTCAGGGGTTGGACACCTGAATGGGTTGGTTAGCTCCTAAATATTTTGTAGCTCTTTTCATGTCAATTCCACTTCCTTAAATATACATGGGGAGTTGAATCATATCATAGTAACTCTTCATCACATATTTACCCTGGTGGGCTAGTTAGCTTTAGTAAATGTGGGAGGAGGGTGTTACAGAGTGGTATCAAAGGATGGTTTTGTTCTCCTTGGGTGATGTCTGGTTTTAGTTCTCCTTGGATGCATGTGTTGTCATCTGTACATGTCAGTTGAATATGTGTCCTTATGCTTACGGTATATGTGCTGATTGTGTATGCATCGTGGTAATCATGGTTTCCATTCTGATGTCATGCAAAAGTTGATGGTGTTGTTGCCAGAATGTGTTCATCATGAATGCATGCCAGTGTTTGTATGTATTGTGTGTGCATGCATGTTGTACATATGTTGTTATGCATGCATTGTGTTTAGTTGGTGTGTAGTTGTGGCATCATGTATGGTAATTGGATGATGATAGAGATGATGTCTATATATTGTGATGATTATGATTATGCATGTATTGTGTTAATCTGGTTGATCTTGAAGACGAGATATCCTCCCCTAAACTAAGGTAAGGTATGTTGATTTGTTTATGATTTGGCTGAGATAACATTATATACCTTGAAGGAAGAGAAGATAAAACATGACTAGCAAGATGGTAAACTACAACTCACAAGACTATCCCTATAAATCATATGAGCAGCATGGTGATGGATATTCTCGTGACATAGTAGACACGTTAATAAATAAGGAATTACAAAGATGATAATGATTGAATCATTAAATCATGAGATAGACATGCTAGGTAACAAGAGAAACAATTAAAGGTCAATGTGGTGATTCTTCAAAGCTTCTCATACTTGTAGAGACAAGGATCACTTAGAATCGGTCATGGACAGGAAGATAGGACTAATGGAGCATATGGTAGCAGATCACATGGTTGGCACAGGTTGGATAGAGATGACACAGTCAAAGATGGTAGGTTCTTGAAGACACCGAATAGAAGAGGCAGTGGACATGGACTCTACTCTAGCTTTGGACCAGACAAGTATCATGGTCATCATTGTTATCATCCTTACAGGAGGAGTGATATGGGATATTTGTTGGATGAGTTCAAGAAAGAAAAGCCACCTAAATTTGATGGAGAAATGAATATGTCACATGATGCAGTAGTGTGGTTGCTTGGGATGAATAAGTTATTTATATTGCACGATTACTCATAGAACATGAAGGCCTGGATAACGACTTTCAGACCTAAAAGTAAAGTAGAAATTTGGTGGGAAGATGTAAACAATGTTAGGGGAATTCAGGAAGAGGAGTTGACTTGGAGTGAGTTTGAGAGACTTTTCAAGGAGAAGTTTCTATGAGAGAGATACTATGATGACAGAGAAAAATAATTTTATGAGCTAAAGATGCGATCTATGACTGATGAGGAGTACACTAGCATATTTTTGGAGTTATTGAGATATGTGCCTTACCTGAAGGAGGAGAAGGCCAAAATTCAGAGATTCATCAGTGGTTTCTCGGTAGAATTCAAGGACAGGATTGAGTTCGATGAGCCTGGATCATTAGAGGAATCCATTAGAAAGCTAAAGCATTTTTATGAGAAATCAAAGCATAGATATGAGACTAAGAAGTTTTGAAAGGGTAATGAGAAGAATAAAGGAAAATGGGATAAGAAGGGAACAAGACCTCATGACACAGGTAACAAATAGAATGCGGAATTGCCTAAGAAGTGTAATGCATTTGCAAGAGGACAGGGATTTCAATCTGAGTAGTAGAACAAGGGTGATGATAAGAAGCCCTTGCAGTGTTTTACTTGTGGAGGAGAGCATCGCAAGAGAGATTGTCCACAGCATTAGGGTGGTAGACCACAGATCTACAATGTTGAGGAGGAACATACAGTGGGGGGTGTTAGATAGAGTATTCCTTGAATTTATGCAACACTAGATAATAGGAAGGTAGATCACCAACAATATATTATTGAGATGTATGGTAAGATTTGTGATCAAGTTGTTTCTATTTTGATTGACCCTAGATCTAATTATAGTTATGTTAATCCTCACCTGGTGGATAAGCGTGGTTTGAATAAAGAAGTGCATGCAAAATATTGTTTAGTGCAGTTGGATATAGGTACAAATAAGAGAGTTCATCATTGGGTAAGATATTGTACATTTGATTTGAATGGTATGCCTACCTTAGCACATTTGAATGCACTACCATGAGGATTATATAGTATGATTTTGGGTATGGACTGGTTCTATCTTCATAGGACCAAAGTGGATTGTTATGACAAGTCCATTGATTGCTTGGATGAAAATGGGGAACAAAGAATATTGTAGGGTAAGAAGAAGGCACCATCAGTTAGAACGGTGACAACTATGCAGGCAAAGTGTAGTGATAGGAAAGGGTGTGTGCTATTTGCAATGCATATTTCTAGTGATACAGGTAAGGAAGTTGAGGATGTGGATGTCTTAATGAGGTATCCAGTTTTATAGTAGTTTCAGGATGTGTTCCCAGCAAAGATTCCAAAGTTTACACCTCATAAGGAAGTGGACTTTTCTATTGAGTTGGTTCCAAGGGAAGCACAAGCATCAAAGGCACCATACAGGATGAGCACACCAGAGTTAGTGGAATTGAAGTTGCAGTTGAAGGAAATGATTGAAAAGGGGTATATTAGGCCAAGTGTATCACCTTGGCGTGCACCCGTGTTTTTTGTGAAGAAGAAGGATGGTACTCTCATGTTATGCATTGATTATAGGCAATTGAAAAAAATGACCATCAAGAACAAGTATACATTTCTGAGGATTGATGATTTGTTTGATCAATCAAAGGGAGCAATAGTGTTCTTGAAGATTAATCTAAGATTAGGATACCATCAAGTACACATTAAAGAAGAGGGTTTCTACAATACTTCTTTCGAGACTAGTTATGGGCATTATGAGTTTGTTGTAGTTCATTTTGGTTTAACTAATGCTCTAGATATTTTTATGTGATTGATGAATAGTGAGTTGTGTCCTTATGTGGACAAGTTTGTTATTGTATTCGTTGATGATATGTTGGTATATTCTAAGAATGAGGAAGAACATGTCATACATTTAGCAGAAGTATTGAGATTGCTAAGAGAGCATTAGTTGTATGCTAATCTCAGTAAATGCAGTTTCTTTCAGACAAAGGTACATTACTTGGGACATGTGGTTTCCAAGGAAGGCATAACAATGGATCGAGAAAAGATTAGGGATTTCATGGAGTGGGAAGCTCCTAGAAATGTGGATGAGGTAAGATCATTCATGGGGTTAACAAGTTCTTACAGGAGGTTCATCAGGAACTTCTCACCAATCACTTATCCTATTACATCATTACAAAGGAACAATAAGAAATTTGAATAGACAAAGGAATGTGTAGCCAATTTTGAGAAGTTGAAGTAGTTGTTGACAAATTCTCTGGTTCTAATGATTTTATATCTAGACAAATAGTATGTGGTATGTATAAATGTTTGCAAGAGAGGACTTGGTGGAGTCCTTATGTAAGAAGGATAGGTAGTAAGATATGAATCAAGGAAGCTAAATGAGCATAAGAAGAATTATCTGACACATAATATTGAGTTGGTCATGATCATCTATGCGCTAAATATGTGGAGACAATATCTTTTCCGAAAGCAGTTCATCTTGATGATTGATCACAATGGATTTAGGTACCTACTTAACCAACTGAATCTGAATGTCGAGTGAGATAGATGGCTAGCCATGATTAGTTAGTGTGACTTTGACATCAAGTACATTAAAGGTAAATAGAACAAGGTTGCAGATGCTCTTAGTAGGAGGATACAAGTAAACCATATAACAACTATGAGCTTCTATGGGATAGATTTAAATTATTGGATCTTGCAGGAAAGAGAGCAGGATGATAGGTATAAGAAGCTTATGCACATGTTATAGTAGGGTACAAGTGATCAAGAAGTGTATTATTGTCTCACAGCAGATGTTTTTGTCATATTTAGGGACATGGTATATGTACTAGAAAACAATGAGCTCAAGAAGCTTATCTTGAGGGAATCTCATGCTAAGCAATATTCAAGTCACCCAGGATATTAGAAGACGTTAACAGAGGTAAAGAAGTTCTATCATTGGCCAAATTTGAAGGAAGTGGAAGATTTTGTGGCTAGATGCTTGGATTAAGCATCCAAGTAGATTACTACAGCTGATTCTGATTCTAGACTTGAAATGGGAGGTAATTTCTCATGATTCTATCATGGTTTTTGTTGACAAGTTGACTAAGGTAGCACACTTCATTCCAGTGAAGTCTACATATTCAGCTAATGATGTAGCACGAGTTTTCATTAAAGATGTAGTGAGGTTGCATGGTGTCCCAAGGAGGATTGTGTCAGACAGGGATGTTAACTTCACTTCTAGGTTCTTGAAAGAGTTATTTGTAGGTTTAGGTATAGAGTTGGCCTTCAATAGAGCCTATCATCTGCAGATAGATGGATAGACAGGAAGGGTCAACAAGATATTGGAGGGCATGTTGAGGATGTATGTGATGCATCATTAGTGAAAGTGAGAAGAGTATATTCCACTCGTTGATCTTGCTTACAACAATGATATCAAGAGTCATTGAGGATGAGCCTATTCAAGGAACTTTATGTGCGGATTTATAATACTCCCATTAGCTGGAGTGATCTAGCTAACGGGGTGTTGATAGGAGCAGACATGTTAACAGAGATGGAACGGGAAATGTAAAAAATCAAGAAGAATCCAAAGGCAACACAGAACATATAGAAATTTTATGCAGATCAGAATAGGTTTTTTAAAGAGTTTTAGGGTAGGGAACAAGTGTACTTGTGCATCAATATAAGAAGATCTCCTTAAGGATTGGATCATGTGCCATGCTGGCACCTTGGTATTGTGGACCTTCCAAAATTATTGAGATATTGGACTAGTATCCCATTGACTTGCATTGCCTCTGACAATGAAACTTTGTGATGTATTCTATGTATCATGGCTTAAGAAGTATGTTAAATATGTTGATCATGTGATTAATGGGTCTCTGTTGCAGGTGGAACCAGAAGGGGAATTCCAGCCGAAACCTTAGTGCATTTTACATAGAAAGATGCTCATGCTCTAGAACTGAAAAATTGAGCAAGTTAAAGTGCATTGGAAGCACTTTGGCCCCGATGAAGCTACATGGGAGATGGTTGATCAAATGCATGCTATGTATCCTTCCCCATTCACTAGTTGAGAAAAAAATTTGGAATATGTTTTGGTGTGATGTTTTGGTATATGTATATATGTATATGGATGTAAATACTACCATGAGTTGTGTTATAAAGCTCCAATAAGAGGTATGGGTTTTATGTCATTATGGTTTTCATGTTGTTATGTTTATCATGTTGGTTTGCTTCATAGCAGGGTGATCATTGTAAATATTGAAACAAGCTAAGTTATAAATCTCCACGAGCAGTATGTTTTTCTTTTCAGTAGTCGTGTTGGTTGTAGGTGTCATTGAACACCGAGGATGGTGTTCCCCAAAGGGGGAGGATTTTGTAATGGCCCTGGTCAAAAATCCATGTAATAAAGTTAATAAAGGAAAAATAATAACCAAGTTCTTGGGAGACTTATTCCAAGTTGAATGTTGGAAAAAAAACATAGTGATCGGGATCACTTGTGATTAATTAATGGCTATGGAAATTGGCAAAGGCAATGACAAAGGCTTTGAAAAGGAAAAGTGGCATTAAATGGAATTCTATTTATGAAAATAATCGAAAATAGGAGAAAAGGGAGGTTAAAAGACATGCGTTTCATGTGAAGAGGAATAAAAGGAAAATCATGGAAAATTAAGAAAATAAAGGCCTCATTAATAAAAAGGCTTCTGAGGATTTGTTTGTAGCTTTTTGTTAGCTCATTTTTAGAGCTCTCATTTCTACTCTCTCTCATACTCTTGGACACTAATAATTTTCCTGGAGCACTCTTCGAGTGTGGCATACTTCACATTTGGAGCAAGAAGGAAAAAGAAGAGCAGGAAAGTGAAAGAGGACATCAGGATCAGCGACTACAGTGGGTTTTTCTTATAGGTACCGAGTTACATGTATGATTTCCTTGCTATTTTTGGAATGCATGGCACATGCATGTGGTTTCTTGGCTATGGTTTGTCATGGGCAGGGAACGTTACTTGGATTGCGAGTGGTTTTGCCTAGCCTTTCCATTTCCTAGATAGCCATGGTGTTTTGGGTTTTACCTTTTGTTTTTTGGTTGGTTGTCATGTTCTATATGGTTGTGTGTTGAGTTACTAGTTCTTGGAGCCTTGGTTGGACAAACGATGTGGAAGCCTTGTAACAACTTGGGTTGAGTTTCTAGTCCTAAAAGCCCTGCTTGGGCAAATTATCTGGAGCTCAACAAAAGTTGTGGGTTGAGTTACTAGCCTTGGAAGGCTTGGTTGGAACAAAATCTCTATAGCCTTAGAAAACTTGAGTAGAGACCAATCTGGTGATGGTTAGTGATGTTCGATTGTGAGGTGGAATAATTGGTTGAGGGTTGATGTGGTTTGGACTTTTGAAGCCCTGGTTCGGTTTTGTTTGATTTGTTTCATGAGATCCCACATTCATGCTTGGAATATGGTGTGGGGGTGATTGGTTCAAAGTGAGATTTGGTTTAGCCCAATCTATGGTCGGGTCGTACGTGGAAGTCCCTAACTTGGTTGGATTTGCATACGTTAATAAGAGCTCATTTTCCTTCGGTATTTTATGAGTAAATTTTATTTCCATTATGTGGATTTAATGGTTGTTTCCTCATTAATATATCTCTAGCTATTTGCTTGTTATAAACATGTTTATGACAATTATGATGTATGGATCTCAACAATTTTTGGTCGGTATATGAAATTTTAATGAAAAATGACCTAATACATAACAATGCAACTAGTGTGAGCAGATATCAATCCTCTTTGATGATTCTCGAATAAGTATGAGATCCTTATGTTCAAATTTGTTGTTATGACCTCTATATTTCATGTTTATGATATGTTTGAAGAAATATTTGTCATGGCTAGTAGGAGTCAGATCAAGTCCTTATTCAAGTGTTCACATTAGTAAACTTGTTTCAATATTATTTATCATTTCTTGAAGTTTCATGAAGTCTAGGAAGTGGCCTAAGTCCTGGCCCTAAAATGTTGGCATAGAATTTAGGGTCATTGGCACTAGACTACATGAAAAGGGACACATTGGTTAGCACCAGTATTGCAGCAATAATGCTGCAACTCCTGGGTTGCCTACTTTACTCTTATCAACCTGGTAGTTCGTAACAAACTTGGAAGCGCCAGTGCTATATGCACAAGTACTAGTTCTTATTGCAGGTTGTCACTTGGTCAGCCGACGTAAGATCACTAGGAGCTTAATCCAACTTCTATGGATTCCAGAAGAAGCTCTATATGTGATGAAAAAAGATATTACTCTACAAAGGCTACTCTAATTGCAAAAAGGAGAAAGACTAAAATGCAAAGCAAACCTAGTAAAACCTAATTAACCAACTAATCCTACTTTTGCAAGAAGCACTATAAAAACCATGAAATGAGTGCCATTACCTACTCAAGGAAGTAAACAACATCTACTCAAGCTATTTCTGGAAGTAAATTATAAAACAACATCTTTTTGGATTTCTATGTATTTTTATGTGAATTTTACATGCATGTATTTTATTGTGTGTGAAGGTGGAAGCGAATAAGTGGGGTTGAAGGGAGACTTTGGGACATGAGAGGATATAGGATGGTGTGGATGGGTCCTAGGAGGTATCAGGTGGCCTTCTGGAGGCTTTTCCCACACTTGGCCTTCAAAAGAAAGCCTGCAGGAGGACACAAGGGATCTACAAGAGGTCTACAGGAGGAGGTCGAGAGCAGTTTTGGCTATTTTGAGGGTGTGAGAGTGGGTGGAAAAGTTGAATGAAGGTTGGAATGAAGTGTTAGGGCACCTAGGGTCTACCAAGAATCATTAGGAGAGATAAATATGATAGGATCTACTCAAGGAGAGAAGAAGGAATTCTATGGAAAATGCAGGAAACTAGGGCATAATTGAGGGGAGACTTGGGCAATGTGTACGGCATGGATCAGATGGAGAATGGAATGGTTGATAGGCTGGCCTAATATTAGAAGATATCTACTGCATAAACAACTGACAGGAAACCAATGAGATTAAGAAAGCAAGGGAATAAGTATATCTAAAAAACAGGGTTTTTGCATCAAGTAAACTATGATCTATGAAAGGGAATGCTGATAACCATTGCAGGAAAATAAAGCATGAAATAATACTATTGAAAATAAGGAAATAAGAAGGATGAAGAAGTTCTGAAGCAAAGCTAAACTAGACTATGAACCAACTAAGAAGTTGCAAATAATAGAGATCCTATGAATGAGGAAAATCTGTGTTTTTGGGGCAGCAAGAGGGTCTTTTCGTCAATTCATGGTCCCAAAGGGAGGAAGAGAGGCCAAGGTATTGTTGCTAGCCTTTGGAATCTTATTTTTATCACTGCTTAACCTGCTATAGAAAGCACAAATGGAAGCAAACTGCTAAATCATCAAAAGAAACATATTCTTAACCATGAAAGAGATACATCAAACAACAACTAATCTACAAACTGAAAGAAAGCATATAAATACAAGTAAAGAGGAGCTTGGCTACTTGGATTGGGCCCTAACCCAAGGGCTTCAGCCCTCTAAGGTAACTCAATGCTAGCTCAAAAATTATTCCATATTTATTATCAAAACAATAACAAGATTACATGAAACTGTTGCAAAAATAAGCTTGAAGTTCAGCAGAGTTTACATAAGCAATATTGTAGCAAAAATCCAACAAAAATCCAACCCTAGTTAGGCCCTAAGCCTCTCTACTTATACAACCAAAGATACCAATAGCTTCCCTAAAATCAGGGAGGCTTAGCTCCCAAAACTCTAGATAATCATCATTTATCCTCCACTTGCTCGACTGCCTCCTAGTGCATTGATTTGGCTATTTCTACCCCAAGCTGAATGAAGGGGAATTCGAAGTGAGGAGTAATAAATGAGGGGGATTCCCTCCTATAAGTCCTCTCCTTTTTCCACTTCAAGTAATTTCGGTAATTTTTCCACCGAATCTTTGACTTTGTCTTCAAACTTCAACAATAAACTGCATTAAACACACATTAGACCACATGGCATCATAACTAACTCAACTTACTCCATAAGCATAAATTTAATCAAAGGAACATACAATAAGATAAGAGAATGGTTGATTTGACTATGTTAGGAGGTAAAATGAGCCCATATAATTATCCATTTATGGGGCTCATCATCACCCCTCTACTAAAGGTGTTGCTCATCCTCTGAGCAACTTGGTCCGTCTCCTCATCGTTTATAGCCCCGGTGGCCTCTCTAGCATCCCAAGCTTCTGATGTTGTTTCCTCTTCTTTGTCATAGAAGCCTACCTTTCTATCTATATCTTCCCACTGCTTCTGCTCTTCTTCTTTTGTTCTTCCTTCTAGCATGCCTAATAGTAGTGGGGGACTTAGTTTGAGGCCAATCCAGTTGACCTACAGCCTCTGCATGGAGTGTTTGTACATTGTCACTCTCCTTAGTGCCTCCTTCATCCTCATGGGGGAATGATATTCCCTGATATTTAGACTGTGTGGTAAAGTGTTCCATCTCCTCATACATGCATGCACACAGTCATCCCCAAGTAGCCTTTCCATGTCCTCAGAGTTTGCAATGGCTTGTGCTTGATCACTTATATATCTAGGGGCAATCCGAGGATTATTGGCAAGTAGCTGGTGTGTGCTGATGAGTGCCATGGGATATGATGGCTCAGCTTTGATCATTAATGGCTCATTCTACTTTCTTATCATCAACCTTTTTATTTCTGTTGCCCTCAACTCTTCATGGTTCATCCATGAGGCCATGGCCATTAGTTGTAGGTCCCCTGGCCTAGCATTGGGATCCCACACACTCATGTCTGTGAGGACCATATTAGGCATGTAAAATTCTGCCATATTTGCCTTATCTTCTGCTATGCTTTGGTCACATAGGTCCATAAACTCCCTATAATCTTGAAAAGGCATTGTGCCTCTTTATGCCAAAGTCTTGATCTGAAATTGTAGCCATAGGTCCTTAAGATATAAGCCATAGCATTTGGCTGGTGTTCTACACTACAATGCCTCCATGGATAAGTTGGCCATGCATGCCAGCTAGGTTTCTTTCTCCTTTAGTTGCCTCCTTATCATTTCATTTTCAGTTTCCAATTGGCTTCTTACAATTCCTTCTCTATGTCTGAGAGCACTTAACTCTCTGCTTATTTCTCTAAGTTTATTTTCCATATGGCCAACATCCTCAACTCACTTGGATTTAGCTATTTTGATCCACCAATGTGTTCTTAGTCTTTCCTTTTCTAATTCAAAGAATAGTGGAATTGAAAATGTTTTTGGAATTATCCTACCTCCTTCAAGATGATGGTAATAGGAGGCAAGGCTGGGCTGCGGATCAAGTTCTTGTAGCTCTATAGCTTCATCCTTCCCCTTTGGTTGTTCTTCTATTCTTTTCTCAAGTTGTTAGGTCTCCTGTAATTTTGACAGTGTCTCCTGTAGAACTGTTTGAGCCCCCTGTAGGACTGTTTTTGGGTCCTGTAGTTGCACTTTCTCCTTCCAGGTGGAAGATCTAGGAGTCCCTTTTTCATATGTGATAGGTGTTTTGGAAGGATAATCTTCCCCTTTGACAGAGAGTGAATCTTCAATTGTAATTGGCACTGTTGAAGATGGCTAGGGTTTCCCTGTTTTGATCCTTGTGCTTTTCCTAGCCTTGAAATACATGGAGGCCTACCATTTTCTCTTTTCTTTTGGCTTAATTGGTGTGCTCAAGGTAGTGAGGGTAGTTGTTGCCTCCCTTTCTAGAGTCTTAGGGGACGCTTCTCTTTGTTTTTCCTCTATTGCCTCTTTTTCTTCTCCCTTTGTCCCTTTTTCTTTCTCTATTTACTTTGTTTCTTCCTGCTCTGTCTCTTCACCCTTCTCCTCTTCTACCTTAGTTTCTTCCTCCGCCCTTTCTTGTCCTGCTGAGTCATCAGTTGCTTCACCTTCTCCCCTTTTCTGCTCTCTCTCCTCACTGTCAAAAGTACTGATATCATAGGTGAGGACCTTTATGTCATCTTTTGTTGTCATGTTTCAGAAGACTTCCCATGCTATAGGGAGTGTGAATGTATGGAGGGCTTCTTCCACTAATATTTTGATTAACCCATGGGGAGCCAACTGATCTGAATTCCTTGCCTTAACCTTAATGCTGGAGTCTATGAGGGACTATAGGAGGAAATAGGGGACGTTGAGTTTCTAGGGTGTTGGAGTGTCCATGCCATATCTTATTCATGAAGCATTCTAAAATGGTAACCATAGACTATGTTGTACCTCTCTTGACAGGAAATATTTTTGATGATTTGGTAACTAACCTCATCCCAAGGGTATGGTATGCTATCCCTTCTAATGCCATATTTATCCTCTCCATGGGTTTCATTGTTTTGGAAGAAGATTTTCTTGGCATCCTGTCCAGTTGGTTTTTCATCTTTGCTCCAAGGTAATCCAAGAGGAAGGGTAATAACCCTACTGATAAATTCAGGGGTTATCTCCATGGAAATACCTCTAAAAGTGACAGTGGCATGTGTTCTTTAGTGAGGGACTAAGGAGAGGGAAAATTCTTGGGCAATTTCATCATCAAACCCTCGGAATTTCTCAAAAAAATTCATCCAATTTGCCCTTGTGAATATGGCCACTACTTGGGGATTTTCATGGATCCTGGTGGAATTAGTGGGATATTTCCTCATGAAACCTCCTATCATTGTGTTTATACCCCTTTAGAACACCAATGTGGATATGGAGACAATATTTTTGAAGAAAACAGGAAAACAGAGGAAAACTATGTTTTTTTAAGAAAACAGGCAAATTTGTTTATGTATTTCTCCTTCTTCTATGGACTTAATTCCTCCTTAAATTGATATAATTTCTTGCATATACTAATAATCAACGTAGGTATGCATGGAACCTACCTCCTCATGCCAGAAAACGTGCTAAAAACCCTTGCTTTTTTTCTTCAAAACAGCTCACTGCGCCTCCTGTAGAACTGCCTGCAGGTGCTCCTGTAGAACCTGTAAGTGCTCCTATAGAGAATGCCAAGAGCAGGAGGATGGGAGAGATCGATGGAGAATGATGGTTTCAAGGTTGTGGGGGCACAAGGAGTCTGCTACAGCTTATTTTACGAGGAGAGAATGAAGGAATGGGTGGTGAGAATGCTCGAGGAGTACTTATTACTCTTTTTGGATATTTCCAGTGATTGGGGTGAGCTGGAAAAAGTGTACATTGGCCATATTTGGACCGTTGGTCCCCACCTACCTTGTCATCATGGTTTCTCCCTGCAATCACTTCTCATTATTGCATCGGAGTTTACACAACCTCCACTACCTATCCTTGACATCTCCCTTGAGTTGACTGTGCGCAAGTGTGGTGACATCTTTGGATGAGTGCAGTCAACTAGATGAAGGTGGCCAAGTTAATGGGCCACCTTTTCTTCATTCAACCTCAACCATCTCGTTGCTCATGCATACCTTTCAATTACACAAATGCAAACAGAGGAGCAGAATAGTCACTTACCTGTGATTCGAATGCATGTGTTGTGAGGTATTTTGGCTCTTTTTACTACTGCATGCATGTATTTCCTTTGATCCATGCTATCTACTTGTTGATGTGTGGTTTTTTGTCTTTTGAAGGTATCCTCTAGCTGGATCTGAGCTTCAAAGGTCTCCTTCAATCCTTGTGAATGCACTTCTTTTGCTGTCGTTGCTGGATTTTAACGGGATCAGCTGCTACAGGAATTCCTACAAGAGCTCCTGTAGCTGCTTCTCCCCTTGAATCTTCAGCTTCTTTCTATGCTAGGAGCTATGAGGATGGTGCAAAATATGCAGAGGGAGATGGAGATGTACTAGGTAAGCTTCAGGTGATATTTAAGGTATTGCTTCCTCTCTTATTTTTGTTTTTTTTTCTCTTTACTAAAAACTGTTTTTCTATGTTTTTTTGGGACAGGAAGAAAGAATGATGATTGGGGTGTGATGCAAGTATGGAATGGATGGAAATGAGGATTTAAGACTATAGGAGGGTTTATATGTTCTTCCTAAAGCTTCCTTGCCCCTCAAACTGCTTCTTATATTCATTCTGGCTCTCTGTAATTCCTACAGGAGCATCCTACAGAAAACACAGAGCCTCGTGTAGGACACACAGTTTCTAAAAATGAAACACAATGGGGTGAAAGAAATGTCGGAAATGATCGAGAAGAGTGTGGAGGAGATAATATAGGTGTTGGTGTGAATTTCAGGGCTCTGTTGCATCTTCTCTTGCTCTCTGTGGTCCTCCTACAAACTTATAATGTACATTAAAATTCAATTTTCTTTTTTCTTTTCTTTCTTTTTATTCATTTTTTTTTTGAAAACAACTAAGGTGCCTCAAGGAGGTTTTCACCCTAATTTCCTGCCCTGGGCACCTCCAAGGGAGGTTTTCAACCAGGGATCTTATTCTCTTTTTCTTTTTTCTTTTGACATCACTAGGACGCCTCAAGAGAGGTTTTCAACCCAATGATGGGACTCAAGCACCTCATGGAGGTTTTCACTTGAGTCTTTATTTTTATTTTTATTTTTCAGTGAGTGGGTAAGTGGAGGCTAAGGCATGCTCCACTACCATCATTGTCTTATTCAAATCTTTAATCAACTCTCGCTTGGAGAGGGGCTTCTTCAAAACTTTCAACCAATGTCCATTGACAAGCATGGGGATGGCTTCATCATCAATGGTTCTGATCAGAACTAAACCATTGTTATTACATTTTTCCACAGTGTAGGGTCCTAGCCATCTTGTCCTCAGCTTGTCTTTGAAATCTTTATGTCTTGAATCATACAGTAATTCCCAATCTCCCTCTTGAAATTCCTTCTCCTTGATATTTTTGTCATGCCATATTTTCCTCTAAAGTTGAACTACATTTGTGTGGAGAAGGGCATGCAATCTTTTTTCATCTAATCCATTGAGCTAGATTAATCTTTCCTTATGTGCATGGCTGAGGTCTAGGTCCAGCTAAGCTGCCATCCTTAGTGTACTTAATTCAAATTCTATTGACAGCAAATCCTTCTTCCCATAGACCAGTTCATAGGGTCTGAACCCTATAGTGGTCTTCCATGTTGTATTGTAGGCCCAAGTGGCCTCAACTAATCTGTCCACCCAGTCTTTCCTGTTGTTGCTCACTACCTTGGTCAAGATTCCTTCCAAAGCTCTATTAGTGACTTCCACCTACCCATTGGCTTGTAGATGATAAGGGGTGGAATTCATGTTCTTGATTCTATGATGTGTGAGAAAGTCTTCAATCAAATTGGAAGTGAACTGGCTACCTTGATCTGTGACCGATTCTCTTGGATACCCGTACTTGTAGAATATGTTCTCTTTCAAAAATTCAACTACTTTTTCCTTTGTCGATGCTTTGATTGCTTTTGTCTCTGCCCACTTTGTCAGGTAATCAGTGCACACAATGATGTATTGCTTTTTCTTTGGAGGGCTGATAGGACCCACAAAGTCCATGCCCCACTTCTGAAATGGCTTAAAGGTCACTTGAGGTTGCATGGGCATTTCATCCTTTGGAGTAGGTTTCCCCATCCTTTGACATCGATCACACTGGCTAGTATACCTCCTCACATCCTGATGAAGAGTGGGCCAATAGTAGCCTACTTGCAGTATCTTGAAGGCAATTCTTTTTTCTACAAAATGACCTCCACAAGGCCCATGATGACAAGTCAGGAGGACGTCAAAAACATCCTCCTCCCTGACACATCGTCTCAAGATCTGATATGGGCCAAGTTTGAAGAGATTTCCCCCAATCCAGGTGAAAGGGGCGCTTTTCCTTAGTATCTTGCTCTTCTCTTTTGAGGATAAGTGTGGTGGGAACTGTGCTGAAACCAAGTAGCTTACAATATCAGCAAACCATGGAGAGAGTACTGAGATAGAAAATAGGTTTTCATCTGGCATTTGATCATCCACCATTCCTTCTTCACCTGCAGGAAAATTTACTATAGACAAAAAGTCAGCAACAACATTTTCTTTTCCAAGCTTATCAACAATGGTCAAATCAAACTGCTACAGTAAAAGTAACCATCTAATAATGCGAGCATTCACATCTAGTTTATTCATTAAATATCTAGTTGCAGCATGATCAATGTGCACAAAGTTTTGATAGCTCGTGATGTAATTTCTGAATTTGTTTAAGGAATGTACGACAGCTAGGAGTCCCTTTTCAGTGACTGTATAGTTTAGCTCTGCCTTTGACAAGTTTTTTCTTATAAAGTATATAGCATAAGGAAACTTTTCATCAATTTTTCCCAAGGCTGCTCCTATCGCTTTGTTCGAGGCATCTGTGTGAATGTGGAAATGTAGGGCCCAGTTTGGGCCTCTCAGAATTGGGGCGGTCACGAGCTTGCTCTTCAAGGTATCTAGGGCTTCTTGATAATTTTCCGACCATATAAACTCGACATCTTTACTTAAAAGGCCCAACAAAGGAGAGGCTAACTTGTTGAAATCTTTAATGAATCTCTAGTAATACCCTGCTAAACCTAGGAAACTTTTGACATCTCTCACCTTTTGAGGAGGTGGGACGCTTTGGATGATGGCAATTTTGTTGGAGTCCACCTGTTGTCCTTGTTGAGATATTGCATGACCTAGCACAATCCCTTCAGTCATTAGAAATTCACATTTTTCTGGACTGAGGGATAGGTTCATCTCAATACACTTGTCTAGAACTTTTCCTAGGTTAGATAAAGCTTCCTGAAAGTTAGAGCCATAAGGAGTAAAGTCATCCATGTATATCTCTACTACATCATGAACTAATTCAGAGAATAAACCCAATAACGCTCTTTGGAAACTGGTTGGAGCATTACATAAACCAAAAGGAAGGACCCGATATGTAAAGGTACCCCAAGGACAAGTGAAAGTGGTCTTATCTTGGTCTTCTAGGCTGATTCGAATCTGATTGTACCCGCTAAACCCATCTAGGAAAGAGAAAAACTTTTTCCTTGCCAGACCGTCTAATACTTTATCTATGAAAGGTAAAGGAAAATGGTCCTTTTTAGTGGCTTTATTCAATTCCCAATAGTCGACACAGATTCTCCACTTGCCATTTTTTTTGGCACTAGCACCAAAGGAGAGACCCATTCACTGTCAGAGATGGGATAGATGAATCTTGCATAAATCAATTTCTGCAGTTCTTCCTTAACAATATCTTTAAGTGCTGGATTCATCCTCCTTCAAGGTTGCCTGAATAGTTTGCAATCTTCCTTAATGTATATATGATAAGTACATATGAAGGGTGCATTCCCTTCATATCCTTATAACTCCAAGCAAAGGCATCTAAATGTTTTCTCAATAAGCTACATAGCTCTTTCTCCTAGGAAGTGGATAGAGATGGATTGATTTTCAAAGTTCTTTTTGGGTCGAAATCTATATTCTTAACATGGAGAGAGGTCAGGTTGGTCACATAGAGATTACTTGAGGGGTTGTTTTTGGTTTCTCTCACTATGTCCTCTAAGGGTAATACACTAGGAGGTGGATTCTGAATCAAATTTTCAATCATATCATCCTCATCTTGCGGTTTCCCCCCATTACAGTTTCTAATGCACAAAGCAGTGCATAATAGACTTCATCCTCATCTTCCTCCTCCAACCAGAGAGGTAGATCATGTTCTAGCAAGGGTTGGGCGAGAGGATATAGGATTAACTGCTTGGACATATTCTTGTTCTTTATGGTAATATTCCCAACTCGACAGCTGATGTAGGCATCGATAATAGCCAACTAGGGTCTTCCTAGGACGAGAGGATACCTAGTGAGCTTTACCTCTGGCTAGAGAACTAAGAAATCAGTAGGGTACTCCCAAGAATCAATGGAGACCATCACATCTTCCACAATCCCTTCAAGGGTCACAGTGGAGCAATCTACTAGTTGCAGTACTGTTGTGGTCTTCCTCAAAGAGCCCTAGAGGTTAAGTTTGAGCATTGTGTCCTTTATCATCACATTAATGGTGGCTCCCAAATAAATCAAGGTATGTGGGATCATGGTGCCATTGATGTGGACATCAACTACTGGGCTTCCAAGGTCCAAATATTCTGGACAGATTACCTGCCCCAACATCAGGTCGGACAGTTGCCCTATGACATTGATGGTTGGGGCATCTCTCTTGTGCCTTCTTGGATTCCTAAAGCACTTCCCTTTGATCAACCTATTATAGATAGACACATCTTTTATGGCTTGGAGAAGTGGTATCTTCACATGTAACTGTTTCAATTCTCCTAGAAGTTCAGTTTCTTCTGGGGTAGGCTGGACTGTTGCGGATAGTCTCTCAGGAAAGGGTTGATTTGCTTTAGGTTAACTTTCCTCTTTCTCTTCCTCAACCTCCCTGGGTGGAGGCTGACTATCTGGGAGAACCTTCCCAGATCGGAGGTTAATCTCCCGAATCTCCATAGCATAAGTTGGGCATGATGGTTCCCCAATATACACTTGCTTAGCCTGTCTGTTGTTCAGGTTCGGGTTCAGCTGGGCAGGCATTTGGGTTGTCTTGGTGGAGCAGAAGGTAATGGTTATATTTGGGCAGGTGGTGGAGGAAAAAGAGTGGGAGGAGATTTGTATTGGAGCCTCCACCCCTGATGAGATGCATTCCACTGAGGTTGTGGCTAAGCATAGGATAGAAATGAATGAGCAGCTGGTTGGGCATGATATTGAGATGGGAAGGACCAAGGAGGAGGTGTGGACTAGGAAGGATGAGCAGGGGGGCCCCAAGAAGGTATGGAAGTGACTTGGATGGGGTTGTAGTATGCCTGAGATGTCCCTTGCATCCCCTGCTAGTATGGTCTAGGTCCATGCGGTCTCCTTTAGTTCATGAAATAGAGTGGTTCAGCGGCCCCTTCAACCTCTTGGTATATCGCTTTAAGTCCGAGCAAGGAAGGGCACTTATCTGTAGAATGATCTTCTTCACAAACTATGCAAACCTCTATAGAGTTCAATGGACATTCATTCCTAGGATGCCTCCTAGTGCATCTAGGACAAAAAGTGGCCAAAGCCCTCTCTGCTTCCTCTTGTTTTCTATTGATATGTAAGGTATCCATTTGCATTGTAAGAGTCTACAACATCTCACTCTTGAAGTCTTCTAGCATGTTTCCAATTTCTCCTTTAATGGATTAATTGGAAGAAGAGGTACTGGCTATGGGTTGACTCCCCCTAACTTTCTTTCTGGCTGCTCTAGAATGGTTTCTAAAAATAGTCTTTATGCCCTCATAAGATAGTTGGTAGATGCCTCCACCGGCCAACAGATGGAGGGTTTCTAGAAGGTCTTTTGGAATTCCCCTGAGTAGGACCAACTTTAGAGATTCAGGGTCAAGTGTACACCTGGCCCTTTTGTAACTGAGCTGGAACCTCTCTTCATAATCTTCCAAGGATTCATCACTTCCCATGGTCATTCAGAAGATTTCTTCTTTCGTATCTTTTGACCTACAGTAGTCTCGATACTTGTCATTAAAGGCATGTTGCATATGAGCCCAAGTTGTAATGCTATTGCCAGGTAACCCCATGAACCAACGGATTGTTGCATCCTTGAGAGTACAAGGGAATAGTTTCAACTTTTGCTTGTCTTCTACATAGTCGTAGGTTCAACAGATGACAACAAACTCAAACGAGAAGGTGTCGAGATCTTTTATAGTCAAACCATGGAAGTGAGGTAGGGCTGAAGGACTTATATTCTTCATTTTGGTGTCCCCATTAGTCTCCCGAATGTGAAAGGTACCCTCTATTCTCTCTCCATTTCCACTAGCATTTCTGTTTTCAGCCATCAGCTTAGGAGGGATGTTTTCTTCTTCTTCTTGCCCTATAGGTTCTTCAAATATCTTAGGTTGCTCACCTAAAGGTTCTTCTTGATCACTGCCACCGAAGAAGAGAGAAGGTTGGCTGTGTGAGGTAGTGGGGGTGTTGGGAAAAATTTTTCTTGAATTATCTCTATTCCTACGAGGCATGAAAGGAAATATTTTTGGTTGCTTTTTGTTTCTTTTTTCCCCACACTGATAGTACCTGCAAAACTAAAATTGATTGAACAAAACAATTTGCAACTAACTAAAATAAACTTGCTGAAATGAAATTTGTAGAATTGAAAAGGAAATCAAGGAAATGCAGAATTTGAAACAAAAGAAATGACTAGTCTACTCTTGTTGAAATGAAATTTATAGAATTGAAAAGAAAAGAAAAAGAAATGTAGAACTGAAAAAATGGAAATGACTATTCTACTTTTACTGAAATAAACTATTAGCAGAATGTTACAAGAAAAAAATAGAAGAAAGCAGTAATCACAGAATACTCTAACGCTTCCCCAGCAACGGCGCCAAAAAGTGGTGAGCACCAGTATTGCAGTAATAATGCTGCAACTCCTGGGCTGCCTACTTTATTCTTATCAACCCGGTAGTTCGTAACAAACTTGGAAGTGATGGTGCTACATGCACAAGTACTAGTTCTTAATGTAGGTTGTCACTTGATAAGCCAACGCAAGATCACTAGGAGCTCAAGCCAACTTCTATGGATTTCGGAAGAAGCTCTATATGTGTTGAAAGAAGAGATTACTTTATAGAGGCTACTCTAATTATAGAAAGGAATATTGAAATGTAAAGAAAACCTAGTAAACCCTAACTAACCAACTAATCCTACTTTTGCAGAAAGCACTATGAAAACCATGAAATGAATTCCATTACCTACTCAAGGAATTAAACAACATCTACTCAAGCTATTTTTGGAAGTAAATAAGAAAAAAACATCGTTTTGGATTTCTATGTATTTTTATGTGAATTTTACATGCATGTATTTTATTGTGTGTGAAGGTCGAAGCGAATAAGTGGGGTTGAAGGGTGAATTTGGGATAGGAGAGGATGTAGGATGGTGTGGATGGGTCCTAAGAGATCTGAGGTGGCCTTCTGGAGGTTTTTCCCACACTCAGCCTTCAAAAGAAAGCCTATAGGAAAATCTACAGGAGGACACAAGGGATCTACAGGAGGTCTATAGGAGGAGGCTGAGAGCAGTTTTGGTTGTTTTGAGGGTGTGAGAGTGGGTGGAAAAGGTGAATGAAGGTTGGAATGAAGTGTTAGGGCACCTAGGGTCTACTAAGAATCATTAGGAGAGAGAAGAATGATAGGATCTACTCAAGGAGGATGATAGGCTGGCCTGCTGTTAGAAGATATTTGTTGCATAAACAACTGATAGGCAACCAATGAGATTAGGAAAGCAAGGAAATAAGTATATCTAAAAAATAGAGTTTTTGCATCAAGTAAACTATGATATATGAAAGGGAATGCTAATAACCATTGCAGGAAAATAAAGCATGAAATAAGACTGTTGAAAATAAGGAAATGAGCATGATGAAGAAGTTCTGAAGCAAAGCTAAACTAGACTATGAACCAACTAAGAAGCTGCTAACACTAGAGATCCTATGAATGAATAAAATCTATGTTTTTGGGGCAGAAAGAGGGTCTTTGCCTCAATTCATGGTCCCAAAGGGAGGAAGAGAGGCTAAGGAACTGTTGCTAGCCTTTTGAATCTTCTTTTTATCACTGGTTAACCTGCTATAGAAAGCACAAATGGAAGCAAACTACTAAATCATCAAAAGCAACCTATTCTTAACCATGAAAGAGATACATCAAATAGCAACTAATCTACAAATTGAAACAAAGTATATAAGTACAAGTAAAGAGGAGCTTGGCTGCTTGGATTAGGCCCTAACCCAAGAGCTTTAGCCCTCTAAGGTAACTTAGTGCTAGCTCAAAAAGTATTCCATCTTTATTATCAAAACAATAACAAGATTACATGAAACTATCACGAAAATAAGCTCAAAGTTGAGCAGAGTTTACATAAGCAATACTGCAGCAAAAGTCTAACAAAAATCCAACCCTAGTGAAGCCCTAAGCCTCTCTACTTATACAGCTAAGGCTACCAACAACTTCCTTAAAATCAGGGAGGCTTGGCTCCCAAAACTCGAGATAATCATCAGTTATCCTCCACTTGCTCAGATGCCTCCTAGTGCATTGATTTGGTTGTTTGTACTCCAAGATGAATGAAGGGAAATTTGATGTGGGGAGTAATAAATGAGGGGGATTCCCTTCTATAAGTCCTCTCCTTTTTCCACTTCAAATTATTGCTGCCATTTGTCCACTGAATCTTTGACTTTGTCTTCAAAATTCAACAATAAGCTGCATTAAACACACATTAGACCACATGGCATCATAACTAACTCAACTCACTCCATAAGCATAAATATAATCGAAAAAAACATACAATAAGCTAAGAGAATGGTTGATTTGACTATGTTAGGAGGTAAAATGAGCCCACATAATTACCCATTTATGGGGCTCATCACACATTTGCATGGATGCGTTGCTTTGGGTGTGATTAGAGGGTCCCAATCACATGCATTCCTTGTCATGGGAGAAATAGAGGCTCCAGGTTAGTGAAAAGGAAATTTCTCCTAGGGGTTGGACTCCTAGAGGGGTTGGTTAGATCCTGAAGGTTCTATAGCTTCTGAGGAAGATCACATTGGTCATGTAATGTTGATTCAACTTCCTTAACTGTACATGTTTACCATGGTGGACCAGTTATCTTAAGTAAATGTGGGAGGAGGGTGTTACATAGACCTGGGGTTCTAATTGTCTCAACTTTATTATGTTGGAAAACCAAACATTCTACCACAAGCTTCTGAATATTAGATTTAAATACATCCCAAAAAACTCTTTCTTGACCATGTGGTATGTTTTTAAAAATCCTGAGTGCCCTCCTAAAGTAGAGGTGTGGAATTCCAAAAGAATATTTTGTTTGAGTATGGAATTCGTACATAGATATATAAGAAATCTTTGTGCCATAATGAGTCATTTTTCTAGATAAATGTTTCTGATGTATTCGGATCTTATTGAAACTTTTGAATAAGCATCCACAACTCTTCATCATTCTTCCATTCCTCCATTTATTCATTTATCTAGTCAGGTTCGATAATAGAAAGGGCATAGAGAAATGATTCAACATCCTCGTCCTTTCATGAGAGTGCATCTGCAACAACATTTTGCTTCCCTTTTTTGTAGATGATTTCAAATTCATAACCCAATATTTTCGTGACCCATTTTTTCTTCTCTTATAAAGATAATATTTGTTCCAAAAAAGTATTTAATAATATGATGTTTTGTTTTTACCTTGAAGTGTCTTCCCATTAGGTAAGGTCACCATTGCTTCAGGGCATGTAGTAATTCCAACATTTCCTTTACATAAATAGATTTTTGTAAATATTTTCCCTTCATTGGATGACTTTCAAAAGAAATGGGTCTTCCTCCTTGAATTAAAACAACACCAATTCCATTTATTGAGGCATCACATTCCACCATAAAGGTTTTTGTGAAATCTGAAGTAGCTAAAAATCAGAGCTTGGGATATTTCCTCTTTAAGATGTTCAAAGGAATTAGTTGCTTTTGGAGTTCAAAAAAATTCATCTTTCTTCAATAATGTTGTTAGAGGTGCTGCTATTTTCCCATAATTTTTAAAAAACTTTCGATAATACCCTGTCAACCTGAGAAATACTCGAAGATGCTTTAGGGTTATGGGGATTTTCCATCGCCTCATAGCTTTAATTTTTGTTGGGATCTAACTTAACACCCTCATGAGATACAATATGACTCAAATATTCCACCACTTATACCCCAAAGAAAAATTTGGAGGTTTTTGCATACAATTGTTTTTCCTCCAATAGTTTGAGCACCATGTCAACATGTTGAACATGATCCTTCCTAGATTTGTTGTAGATTAGAATATCATCAAAAAATACTAACACTAATTTTCTAAGGGTTTGAAAATGGAATTCATCAAACCTTAAAATGTGGAAGGTGCATTAGTAAGGCCAAAAGGCATGACCAAAAATTTATAATGACCTTAATGAGTTCTTAACTTTGTTTTCAAAATGTCTTCAATCTTAATTCTAATTTGATGTTATCCTGAATGAAGATCCAACTTGGTGTAGTAAATTTCTCCATGTATTTTATCCAACAATTCGTCAATGACAGGAATGGTAAATTCATCTTTAATAGTGAGATTGTTGAGCTCCCTATAATCCAGACACATACACCATGATCCATCCTTCTTGTGTACCAATACCACTGGAGCAGAGAAAGAAATTTGGCTAGGTTGAATTACACATGCCTCTAGAATTTTTGCTACCATATGTTCAATTTCACTCTTTTGGGCATATGGATATATGTAAGGTCTCATGTTTGGAGGAATTAGTCCTAGAATCAAGTGAATAGCATGATCATGATCATGAATAGGTGGGAGGCTTTTGGGAGTCTCAAATACCTTGGAATGATCGTCCAATATTATTTGGAGTTATAGAGAAACAGATGATTTTAATGTTTGAACATCTAGTGAGCATAATTGTTCAATTATGTCTCATTTTTCTTTCTTTGAAAGTTTTTTCACGCCATTAGAGTTTATTATCTTCCCTAGTTTCTTTGTGATGCCCATTAATTCAACTTCCTGTCCTTCCTAGGAAAATTTCAAGAAAGGTTCTTGAAATTAAAAGCTATCATCCCCAAATATTGTAACCATTGGACTCCTAATACAACATCATCACACCCATTGGAATGGAAAGAATTGGACTATTTAATACATATTCCCCTATGGTTAGATTGATATTATGACACTTTCCTGAGCAATTTATAGCTCCTCCATTTGCAACCATCACTTGACACTTTGGTGTTGGATATAGAAAAAAAATCAATTCCTTGGCTATCTTACAATGACTAACATTATGGGTACTACCAAAATTGATCAACACTATTACCTCTTTTTTCTTGATATATCCTTCCATATTGAGAGTTTAAGGAGTGGTAATTCCTACCAATGCATTACAAGATATGATTGCATTCATTTCTTCTTTCTCTGGGGTTGGCTCTTTGTGTATATCATCTTCTTTTGATGTTTCTAGTTCCTTTTTTTCCTCCTCTTCACAATCTATGTAAAATAATTTCTTCTCAACACACTTATGTCCCTTGGTGTATTTGTGAACACAACTGTAACACATAATTTTTTTCTATTTTGCCCTCTAGTTGTTGTAGTGTCAACCTTGTGTGTTATGGGAGGCTAGGAGAAACAAAACTTTGAGTTTTATATTTTTAAGTGGTAGACTTCCTTGTTGCCATAATTTTTCTTTAAACTTTTCTTGCTACATTGAATGCCTTCTCTAATTAATCAAGTTCCCAAAGGTGGACCTCATGTTGGAAAGTTCCTATGAAGACGTCAATCCTACGCTCTTTTGGAATATCATTTACCTTGATATTCAATCTTTGGAAGTCCTCAATGTGCTTCATCATTGAACCCTTTTGATTGAGAATTATCAATTGGGTAAAGAAGGTATTGATCTTTGTATCCTCATAATGTGCTACCAATTATTCCAAAAAAATTGTCCAAGTGACAATTAATTTATGAGAAAAAAGCCATCAATACCACAAAAACTATTTTTTTCTAAATATAAAGATGTAATGCATACAGTTTGTATGTGTAGCACATCATGTAGATCAAAGAATTACTCCATCTGTAGTATCCATGTTACCAAATCCTTGCCATAAAACTTCCTCATATCTAGATTTGGAATGTGGTGGGTCTTAAACCCAACATTGGAGTCTCTAAAACCATAATTCATATTCCATTTGTCCTCCTCATGATTTTCATGGGTTACCTTGTCACCGTTGGGAAGCCTTTCTTGTGACAACTCTTTCAACCCTTTCAACTTGACATTCTCGTGTTCATGTCTACTTTAAATGCTCCCACTTTTTTCTTAAACCATCCTTCAAACCTTCTATGTTTCCTTTTATTTTTTATTCTGAACCATTCATCCTAACTTCTAGTTCCATTTTGGTTACTCTTTTTGAAAGAGAAACGTTTTTCACTTAGTCTCGTAATTTTGATATAGCATGTTGCATTTCTTACTCTTCATGTGTCATAGTAGAGATTTCTGGTTGCTTACTAGGTGTATCTACTTTTTTATTTCGAGGAATTTTGGAATCAAAAAATGATATTTATGCTTCACTATGCCCTTTGAATCACTTCAAAATGAGTTTTCAAACCAGAAAAATACACATATTTTTCTTATTTTTAATAGCTCGATCTTGAAAATAATGTATCTATGTAATTTTGGCCTCCCAAGGTCTAAAATTCGGTCTTGTGGTATCCCTATGAGTCTTATTTCCAATGCTACAATTTAGACCAAGATTGGATTCTTCAAGGTAAAGTTATTCCAAATCTCACACAATGATCTTATTATGGATTGGTTTAGTAGAGCGAACTTGTACAATATATCACGTGTCATTGTTTTAGCCTTCGACCCTAAAATTGATACACGATAACCTACAGTATGTGTACTCTCAGTCGCTTCTTATAAAATTCAAATTCGATGCTCGAAGAAAAAGTTATGATGATTTTCCCATGGGTCACTTGTTTGAGATTGAATTCTGGAGCATTTAAAAACCCTAACTTCTTCGGACCATATCTCAAAAACTATAGAGAAGTAAGATCTAAAATTTGTACATGAAGTTTACCATGTTTTCAGCTCCACGTGGTCAAAATTTCAACAAAATTTCAACATCTGAAGCCTTGTAGAAAAAATGTTATACCAAAAATTCCAAAATAGCTTGTTTGAAGTAGAGAAACCCTAGAATCTAAAGCTCTAATACTAAATGTTATGTAACAATATCACAAAATAGAAGAATTATATCAATGATTTTAAAATAAGTCTCTTCTGAAATAACTTTTTACGTCAAATAAATGAACAATTATTGGATGATACAAATGACAAAATCTCCTTGATATATATAGGAGTCTAAAAAGTCACAATATACTCAGAGCCTACATAACAATAATAATATAAGATCAAGACATAAAAATACAAAAACTACATATACACAACAATAACAATAAACAATAAAAAAAAAACTACACTATATTATAAATACTTAATAATCTCTATATTTACAAAATACAAAAACAATATTAAACCAAAAAAATACAAACTTCAATTTAATTTGAGCACTCGTTGTGATAACAAGATTCGAGAAATTGATTGGTTTAAATTTTATCAATTTTAAAGCAATATCAACACCATCAAGATACGTTCAGCAGTGTACAACTAATAAACAAGATACGTTCAGCACTGTACAACTAATAAACTTGGACGCTTCTGGACTACGAAAATTATTTGGTATTTGAAGTTTCAGGTCAATTGGATTATTTACTTTTGTTATCTACCGAATATTATCAGCTCAACTTTCTCTCAAAAAAATTTCTTAATTTAAAGTGTGCTTTTGAAATGCACAAATAAATTTACATTCTAAATAATTTTGTCAAAATTATGTAAATATTATAATTCAAATTTACAATTTAACAAATTCATATTATAAAATATATTCAACAAATAAAAAATATAAAAGTCCTAATATTACTCGGAAAAAATATCAGTTTAATTGTTATGTTCTTAACAAGTTTAAGTAAATACATTGTGTATATATAAATGTAAACAAACAAAATAACCTCATTATATATAGATAGATATATGTTATTATTATTATTAAATAATATATATTTTATAGTTGATTATGATAGAGATGTACAATTTTTTAAGTGTCTAATTTGTAGTTGACACATGTGTCTTTTAAAATAAAATAAAATATTCTCTAAATAAAATCCAGTATGTGTTATGACTATATATATATGTTTTGATTAAAAAAAAAATTGTAAACATAAAAATTCTATTGCTCAAACTAAAGTTAAATACATTATTTACCATCATGCCCCATTTTTTCACATAGTTTTCTCTATACTAACAATATCTAAGTAGAAATAAATGGTACTCAAAGTAGAAAAGAAGACATAAGGGGAAAAAAGAAACAACTAGAGAGATGAATCACGTAAATTGGGGTTCATCCTCAAGGCAATCCCTTTTCCCTTTGTTTCTCGAAACCTTGATCCAAGCTTCTAAAGGTGGTTTGAGCAAAGCAATCTACATATTATAATTATGTGTTGAGAGAGGATCTTTATCTGATTCTAAAGAAGTCGACTCATGAGCTCATTTCAATATACCCAGAGAATCATTACTATTTAATATATGTGTGCTTGTTGAAGGGGCATGTTCCATGCCAGCGATCATTGATCCTTGGATCTTCTCCCCTAAATGGATTTCATTGTCAGCTTCTTCCTCATTCCTCATCCTTGTCTAATGTAGAGGGTGCCTTTCCATCCATAGGATGAGGGTTGCAAAGCTTCCAAATTTTAGATCTGGAATTGTCGACCGTACAATTTTTTGAGAATTAAACACCATAAAGGAATTATGTAACTTGCCTATTGAAGACTGAAGAGGAAACAAAAAACAATATTCTCATAGTCCAAAGCCCAGGTCCAATGAAAGTCACCGATTTTAAAATTAATTTTATCTAGAACCCTCTATTGATATCAATTTCAACACAATGTTTTCCATATGCATATACACCAAGCTACCCATGAGAGGCATCATTAGTAATATAACGACCTAGAGTATCTCCAATGCCCTAAAAGATTGTTCAGTTCCACAAGTGACCTGGCAGATTAGGAAGCCTAACCCATAATGGCATATTCGTAATGACAATTGTGAATGGGTCAAAATGTAGGAACCAAGGGGTTAAAAATAGTCTAGCATTTCCCCAAAACCAAGGCTGGTTAGATAGAGATTTCTGATAATCTTCCAGATCCACAAGTAACACAATGAAGAAGCCTCTTGGGCAAAAAAAAACCTTACAATCCTTACTCCATATTGTATGGATCCATTGGTAGAGATCAATCGTGAGAGGTCAAAATCCATTAAATCAACAAATTAGGGTTGCCTTTGAATACACCTAATGAAGATCCTCTAGATCTAAATGAAAAATTTCTAGGGAAGGAACTTCCTCCTATTTTTCGTCCAAAAAAAACCGAGGAGCCATTTGGGCCTAATGTTCCTTAGGATGAGTTCAAGCATGGATGACATCTTTATAAGAACAATTCTTAGAGGAGGAAGGAATTAATAAGAATATTGAAATCATTGAGTTGAGAGGCTCATTCTATAACCCAGTATGAGGAAGATGTGTAAGTGTGTCCATGCTCAACTTGGAGTTGACAAGTTATGATGGCGTGGGTGCAGGCGTTAGGGATAATCTCCCTAATCTAACAGCAAGTTCCTCAATGTCCGTGTCTGTTTCCCTTTCTTCTTCTCTCAGCGTATCAGTCATTAACTGACAGCTTCATTTATTTTCCTTAAAACCCACAAGCTGTACTTAATGGACAATAATAAAACTTGGATGAAGTTTCACTCGTGGTATTGAAGGCCATACACAAGATCAGTGCCTTGAAATTGCAGTTTATCATTTCTAAATACTTCCAATCTAAATTTTAGAATGAATGATGGCTCGAGCTGAAACTTTATATACAATCTGGCACCGCCAAACCGACATAAATCATATTATTTGAGAAACGAAGCAAAACCACTAACATCAGGAAACCAATTGATCGGCGAAAATCTCACAATGGCAATCGCAGGTTGAAGAAAGGGATAAACTCATTGTTGCGTCCATAAAACCGAAAATTGCCGGCAAGTTCTAACTTTTATTGATGAAACTCTGCTATTCTACTCTGAGAAACGAACGAAGAAAGTATCAAAAGTAAAGGAGTAAAAGCAATCCAGTCCAGCCAAGTTGTGACGCACACAATCGCCAAAGGGGAATCCCAGCGCCTCCCGAACCATCCTTATAATGTTTAGGTCCTATGCAATTACTCTACGCAAACAGAGTTTTTTTTTCCTTTGACTGTAATAAAAAATGAAATTAAAATGGCGGCAGTCGTTACAACAAAAAGAAACGAACCAAATGCTCAATACACAGTAAGGCATCCAGCGGAGAATAGGAAGGCAATTCAAGCCTTTTCATACATAGCGCAGTAACTATTGAATACATGTATCCATATTAACAAGATATCATTGATTTTTTTTCAGAACGCTGAGAGAAAGTTTCATAATGATACTTCTGGCACGCCCTCCTCATGCGAGCTTTGCTGCCACTTTATTTTTATATTAATAATGGATAGGTCTTCTCAGACCTTATCTATTACAAAAGCAGGCTTTTTATGGAATGATTAAAACGGAAAGTTTTATTACAGCTTATCTATCTGAGATATAGATAGCATGTTTTATTCTCTACTCCTATCCTATTTTTTAAACTGAAAAAAATATAACATGTTTTATTCTCTACTCTTATCCTATTTTTTAACTAAAAGAAACATAGAAATTGCAGGCTAAAGGACCCCACTCCCTTGCCTGTAGATTTTTATTTTTATTTTTTTGAATAAGTTGGAAGACTTTTTCCCTCTGAGTCACATGCTCCTGCATCAGACTCCCAAGGTAGAAAATGATCATGATCTCCTGATCATGCTTTTTAAATCTTTGTCTGCCTAGATCCCACATTTTGTTTTGTAACTCATCATCAATTTCTGTTGTCGTATGCTGCTTTTCTCCCGGTCTCCATATCTTATGATGTCTTGCTCCACTACCTGCACTTTCACAATCTATCCCTGTTTTCATTTTGTTGCTGCTTCTGCTGCTTCTCTTCCTTGCTGATGTCTTCCTCTGAGACACTTTCAACATGATTCTTCTGATTAATTCAATTTCCTTGTCCAATAAATCTTCAAGCTGTTGATTTCTTGCTGCCTGCTGAGCTAAGACGGCTTGCTCAGTTCTCACTTGTTCAAATTTTACCGTCACTTACTGACTTCTTGCTTCTATACTTGTTTCCATTCCTACCTTCTCATTTCTTACTATCACCCAATCATCCATGCCCTCTTGTCTTTTACAACAGAAAAATTCTTCCTTGCCTTCTCCTATCAGCAACTTACTGGACTGGTACTTTGTGTATTCCTTTTTTCTATCTTCATCTCTATGCATCTGCAAGTCCCAATTCTGAAATTGAGATTCTTTCTACACTGAATTCTGATCATTCAGCATCCTTTCTAGCAACATAAGGTCCTCATCCCATGGATTAGAAATTTCCACAGAATTCTCATCTTTCTCTTTCATTTGACTGTTCAACTGAGTCAAATGTCCTTCAACACCTGCATTCACAAAACACTTGTTAAAACTAAAATCATAAGGCATCAATGCCTTACTTCCCTCTGCTAGCATTTCAGTATGCTGTTCTGAATTCTCCATCTCAATCAGCACGTCAGTATGCTGATTCTCTCTACCCAAAGAATTCTCTAAAGAATTCTCAAGGCTATCAAATAGTCTTCCTCTCATACCATTTCTTTCCATGATGTCTTTTTCCTCTTGTTCACTACACTGAACTCTTTCTTCTGCAATCTCCCTATCATACTCTAGATTCTCCAACAAGTATTCCAACAATGCAATTTCTCTATGGCATTGTTGAAGCATACCATCATCACTTATAGTCCCTGCATTCACACACAAACTTTCAGTTTGAAAATAACAAAGTTCAACAGTCTCAATTGTTGCTTCACTTATCTGTATTACAGACTGATCTACTTCTTCTGCATCCATAAGAACTTCCTCTTGTGCTGTAACAGTTTCACAAGATTGCACCTCCTCCTCAGTAAAACCTGTAATCACATCACAATTGTCAGTTACAAAAATAAACAGTTTTACATTATCCAGCTAATCTAGATTTACCCAATAAATCAAGAAATCATCAATGATCTTCTCCTCTGTTTCACCAATGGAAACCTCCTCTTCCAACTCAGCTGCTCTGAGTTATTCCCGTCTGAACTGTACATCCATCATCTGCTCGAGCTTCCTCATCTCCTCTGTTAACTACATGTTTATCTGTCGATCTCTTTTCTGCTTCAGGTATTCCTTTCCTCCAAGTAACAGAGTTTTTGGATCAGTCTTCTGTCTCGGTCCATCTTCTTCTTGCAGAGGCAGCAACATATGATTGACACCATCCTTTCCAAACTTGTAGTTGTTTCTCTTCCCATCATGTATGGCTCCTCTGTCATATTTCCAAGGTCTTCCAAGCAATATGTGGCACACGTCCATAGGCATCACATCACAAACAATTTTATCTTTTGTACTTGCCCACTTGAAATTCCACTTCACACTGTTCACTTACCAACAGTTGATGTCCCTTTTGCAACCATGACACCTTGTAAGGTGTTGGATGCTTCATTGTCTTCAGTTTCAATTTCTCCACTACTTCTATAGAAACCAAATTATCAGTGCTGCCACTATCAATGATCATCTGGCAACATTTCCCTTGGAGTTTGCACACTGTCCTAAATAAAGTCTTCCTTTGTGGCAGTTTAGCCATCTCCTTTGCTGGCTTAAGCAGAACTTTATTAACTACCAGAGATTCTCCTCTTTCTAGTGTATTTTCTTCTTCTGGTACTGCTGCCACTGGTGCCTCTCCCTCAACTGGAGCAACAATTGCATTCCTCTGCTTTGTTTCTGCATTCTCTCGGCACTCAAAAGCTCTATGTCCCAGCTTATTACATCTGTAACATCTTATTTATCTGCCTCTTCTTCCTCTAGAAAAACTCCCTCTACCTCTTGCATCACCTCCTGTGGGTGCATGTTGGGTTGAGCTACTACTAGCTCCTTCTTTAGGTGCTATAGATCTTCCACTACCACCTTGACTTCCCTTTCCTCTGAAAGTCCCTCTTCCTCTGGCAGACTGCTTCCTCATGAGATTTTATTTAGCTTTCAGTGCTATCTAATAAGCTTCCTCTATTGTTTTAGGAGACAACAGGCTTATCTCATCTTGAATGTCCATCCTGAGGCCATTCATATATCTAGCCACCTTCTCATCTGTGTCTTGGGCTTCTCCAACTCTTATGCTCACCTTATAGAACTCTTTTGTGTATTCTTTTACTGTCAAAGCTCTCTGTCTAAGATTTTGCATTTGTCTAAACAATGTTTGCTGACAATTACTCGGCAAAAACTTACCTTTTAACTTTGCTACCATTCTTCTCCAATTCTTGATTGGTTGCTTACCAAGTCTCCTCCTTTCTGCCTGCACACCATCCCACCAGAGCGTTGCATGGCCTTTTAATTTGGTGACAGCAAACTTTACTTTCTTCTCATCTTCTGTTTCTTCATAATCAAAGAATTTCTCCATGCTATTAATCCAGTCAATCAATTCTTCTAGATTCTGTCCTCCTTGGTATACCGGTACTAATTGGTTCCATGGCCTCGCTGTGGATTTCAACACTGACTGAAAGAACCTCATCTCAGGAGTAACCTGTATAGCTTCCTCCTCTGTAGCTTCAATTTTGGGTTCACTGACATCTCCATCATCTATGTTTCTGTCTGAAGTTAACGCATCCAATCTAGCTCGCAGCTCTTCTATGGTTTCCATTATTTCAGCATTCGCAACAGGTCGTCCTCTTCCACCACGTCCTCATCCTCTTCCAACTCTAAAAGCCATCCTTCTCCTACTCCTGACAATCAGTTCAATGTCAGTTGATGGCTCTGATACCACTAATGATAGCGTGGGTGCAGGCGTTAGAGATAATCTCCCTAATCTAACAGCGAGTTCCTCAATGTCCGAGTCTGTTTCCCTTTCTTCTTCTCTTAGCGTATCAGTCATTAACTGACAGCTTCATTTATTGTCCTTAAAACCCACAAACTGTACTTAATGGAAAATAATAAAACCTAGATGAAGTTTTACGCGTGGTATTGAAGGCCATACACAAGATCAGTGCCTTGAAATTGTAGTTTATCGTTTCTGAATACTTCCAATCTAAATTTTAGAATGAATGATGGCTCAAGCTGAAACTTTATATACAATTTGGCACCGTCAAACCGACATAAATCATATTATTTGAGAAACGAAGCGAAACCACTAACATCAGGAAACCAATTGATCGGCGAAAATCTCACAATGGCAATCGTAGGTTGAAGAAAAGGATAAACTCGTTGTTGCGTCCATAAAATCAAAAATTGCCGGCAACTTATGACTTTTATTGATGAAACTCTGCTATTCTACTCTTAGAAACAAACGAAGAAAGTATCAAAAGTAAAGGAGTAAAAGCAATCCAGTCCAACCAAGTTGTGACGCACACAATCACCAAAGGGGATTCCCGGCACCTCCTGAAC
Organism: Pinus taeda; assembly: GCA_000404065.3. Classification (NCBI taxonomy): domain Eukaryota; kingdom Viridiplantae; phylum Streptophyta; class Pinopsida; order Pinales; family Pinaceae; genus Pinus; species Pinus taeda. The sequence goes on along the minus strand of APFE030197068.1, from coordinate 90,533 downwards.
CGTCCTTATTATGTTTAGCTCCTATGCAATTACTCTGCGCAAACAGATTTTTTTTTTCCTTTGACTGTAATAAAAATGAAATTAAAATGGCGATAGTTGTTACAACAAAAAGAAACGAACCGAATGCTCAATACACAGTAAGGCATCCAGCAGAGAATAGGAAGGCGATTCAAGCCTTTTCATACACAGCGTAGTAACTATTGAATACATGTATCCATATTAACAAGATATCATCGAATTTTTTTTTCAGAACGCCGAGAGAAAGTTTCATAATGATACTTATGGCATGCCCTCCTCATGCGAGCTTTGCTGCCACTTTATTTTTATATTAATAATGGATAGGTCTTCTCAGACCTTATCTATTACAAAAGCAGGCTTTTCATGGAATGATTAAAATGGAAAGCTTTATTACAGCTTATCTATCTGAGATATAGATAGCATGTTTTATTCTCTACTCTTATCCCATTTTTTTAACTGAAAAAAAGATAGCATGTTTTATTCTCTACTCTTATCCTATTTTTTAACTAAAAAAAACATAGAAATTGCGCTAAAGGACCCCACTCCCTTGCCTGTAGATTTTTATTTTTTATTTTTTTGAATAAGTTGGAAGACTTTTCCCCTCTGAGTCACATGCTCCTGCATGAAGCTACCTTTAAAAGAAAACAAATACTTTAAATGAAAAAACATTGTCCGCTATAATAAAAACATAAGTGACTATACATATTTGGTTGGTTTAATAAAAAGCATTATAAAACACCAATAATCTCACACTGACTTGGTTTGTTGATATTTCACTTTCACTCTTCTAGTAACCACCATAGATCCATCTTTACACTAGATCCACCCAGAGCCCCAAGAGGGATCAAATAATTTTTCACTTTATGATAGTTTGCATATCAGGATATTTGATAAATAGGCTACATTCCACACGAATAGCATGGGTCAATACCATGTGCCATTTTTATTTTTATTAATATTAATATTAGGGTTAATAATGTTTTTTTGCATGGTATTAATAATAATTTGGCCCATGGTATTAAAATGGTATGTGGCCCATATGCTTCACCTAAATAAAACCTCTTTTTTGAGTCTTCGTAAATAGAAAGAGGTTTATGGACTAAATATAAAAAGAGGTTTTATTTATTTACCATACCTATAGTTTATTTATATTTTTATTTATTTACCATATCTTTGGAGTAAGTATAAAAATAGGTTTTATTTATTTACCATACCTATTTTTTGAGTGTTCATAAACCTCTTTATAGCTTAAATTTATATTTTGTTTATATATAATAATAATTAGATTGATTTCTAAATAGGGCTGAGATTAGATTAAAAATGTTAAATGTTTACATCTCTCTCTCTTTGAACATAATGTGTGTATATATGTGTATTAACCATATTTCAATGCTCCGAAGAAAAAATAATTAAAAGTAAAATAATTTACTTATTTAATAAGAAGAAAATGTGTAACTCATTAAATTGTTAATAATAATAATAATAATAATAAATTATTCAAAAATTCAATAAAACAATGAAAAATCACTATAGCTCTAGGTTAACGGTGGACTTACAAAACACTAAAAGGATTAAATCTCTTGACGTGTAAATTTCACTATGCTCACTTGATTCTTTTTTATCTTACCATAGACTATGAAGAAGATATGGTAAGAATATTTCACTTTCACAATTAGCTATAAATAAAATATTATTTAGCGAGTTGCCTTTAGTGCGATTTTTTGGAAGCTTTTCCGTGGTTTTTTCGGTCTAATTTGTGTAAAATCCAGCACGAATTTATTTAAATCATGAGTTTGATGGGTAATCCCTGCACAATAAAAGTTCCCTAGGGGTTTTTAGGGCGTTGAATCCATATATATAGTCAAAAATTGCACTAAAGACAACTCCATTATTTAGATGTACATGTGACATAATATAATTTTGATATCAAGTTTAAAAGAAAACATAAAGTAATTAAAATAAAATAAAACAAACATTATATTTGTGAATTGAGGTTTAGCTATTTAGAGATTTTTCTTTTGAATCCATCACATTAGAATTTTGCTTGTCAACATTTTGAACCAATTAATGTGGTTCATCATTAGGACAAAGAGATGAAGAAAATCTTATCAGACTACAAAATTAAATAAGAGGGATAGAAAGAGTTAGCATAAGAAAAAGGTATATGGTTCACTCAATTCTTAATAAAAAATTAAGTTGTAATATTTAAAAAATACTATTTAAGAAAAAAATTATTAAATAAATTATTTCAATATCAGCTTAAATAAAATATTCAATATCAAAATGGTGTGTATAATTGGAAAAAAATATATTCTTATGATTAAAACATTTCAACTATTTTCACTATTATATATTGTCTATTTTATGGGTATATTTTAATGCTAATTTTGTTAAAATTCCAATCAAAATATGTAGGAATTGCAAGTTAGAAATGTATAATTTATACTATCTAGGTATAGTTTCAAGATATTGAATTTATTTATGTATTAAAAAATTCAATTTAAATAATTATATAAAATTATTGTAGAATTGAGGCTTCTGTGATCCATATCAAATTTTTGAGAGATGACACGTTTCGAACCAACTAGTATGGTTCATCGTGAGGACAAGTTAGTTTGAAACCCGTCGAAAAATAAAATTATATAAAACTAGTATATTTCAATCTTAACCATAATTTATAAAAATACCGAAATTAATTAAATGTCTCAAAATACCCAACTTTTTTAAATTTTACCTATTAGAATTTTAAAAACTTAAATCTATACTAACCCATATTTAATAATATATATCTCAATTTCTAGAGTTGCTATTAACTCTATCAAATACCTATTGATTCTCTTAATTTATAACTTTAAATAAATATATAGATACGTGTTTTATACGAGCATAACATAGTGGATTGAGTTGTGCTGCCCGTTCTC
>APFE030197068.1:43628-86535 GCA_000404065.3 Pinus taeda | reverse complement strand
AATTATTAATAATTTATTAGGGGTGGGAGGAGGAGGAGGAGGAGGAGGGGGTACTTCAAGACCCTGAAGAAATAAGAGTTGTTAAGTATTTATGGGGATTGAGAAGTATGACAAATAAAAATTGAAGGTTATGCTTTCTTAACAGGCATTCAACCAGTTAAAGAAACTCAAATAGTACCACTAACAGTGTTAGGAAACTCCTTGCTTATTATTCTTCTTGCTCAATAGTCAACATTTAGTTCAGGGACCTTTCCTAAAATACAAAATGTGAGAAAATATATTGAAGAGGGTTAAGAAGTTAGGCATAGGATTAGCATCCATAGAGTACTATTGTGTACTCATGGATCGCAATAAGATGACGATAATCATGTCAATGAAGGTTATCAATTAAGAATGGGTGTGTTAAAGCCAATGTGGGGGGGGGGGTTCAAAGCCAATGTGGCCACCCCATGTGAAGTGTAGCATTCAAAGGTTGTCAATACATTTTGCATTCAATACTTTATATTGGTGAAGTTTAAATCTCACAGGATGAAATCTTATCGCACATAGTACATTACCACTCACGATTGTTACTTGAGGTTTCACACAAATTTTGGGGATAGAAGCATTATGAATCATAATAAAAACAAGTGGGGTTGCGAGTGTGGGATCGAAGGGATGAGGCAGTCACCACCATTATCTCACGAAGCACCTGGTCATCCTTTGCTTAATGTGGAAATAGTCATTTCTATCCCTCGTGGTGGTGCAAATATTGTTCATTCCAGGGGTGGTAGGTTTGTGGAATGGGGAAAGAAACTTCTTCCTAATTACATAGGACCAAGCTAGATATAATGCTATAGAGTTCGTAAGTCATTTAGGAAAATCCTTCTTTCCATGCTCTAACATATTTACTTGAAATAGTTCAAATCTTTGGAAAGGGTGATTGGTGACCTATGTGGGGAGCGAAGTCATCATAGTGATTTAATGAATTTGACTATAGTATCAATTGGTGTGAATGACAATACAAGAAGTTTGGTTTTGCCTCATTCATTATGTTTCTCTCTACGTTAGGCTCAATCTTAGGCCAACCATGTTTACTCATATGATTCTAGCCATACTTGGCCCAGGAGGCTCCTTGAGAAGCCTTGGTGGGCTACAAATACAAGTCAATTTCATGGCAAAAGTATACCCCATCCTGCTGAGAAAGGAATTAAGGTTTGGATGGGCTGCATCCCTAACTAAGACTACATCCAACTAAGAATACATCCATTCGAAATATCCATTGAAGGGATAAACTTGAGTTGGAGGAAATAGTATTTCTCAATCCTGCTTCGTATTTGAGGTGGCTACAATTTTGTGGGAAAAGTAAAAATCAACTGCAATTATTTCTAGTGAAGTTTGTTGAGGATTAAAAAACGGTTAATTGGGGATATCAGGTAAGGAAGGATAAATTCATGTCACAGTTTCTTAATGGTTTTGGGAGCTTAAAATTTTTTCTCTGAGTGATCAAGAGCTGGCAGGGGAAGTCCTCCCCGAACGGCTTTCAAGTGGAAGCAAAGTGTAGCATTGAGTTTTTTGACATGGGTTTTCCACATGAAGTTCCTTTGGCTCAGTTGCGATAGAGGCTTCGATCTCTTCACCTAGACCTTACTGCACTCAATTTGAAACATATTAACAATAAGGAGTCAATCTCCTATGTGATGGACAAGGTGGAAAAGGTGGAGACCAAAACAGAGAGGAAAGATAATGAGATGGATGTGCATAGAAGGAAAATAGAGGAATTAAAGGTACAAGTCTCCAATTTGGAAAATAATTTAAATGAGTGCTTTATTAGTTGCAATATTTTTAGATTTGAATGAACCTACTCAGCTAGAGCTCCACTCAGAAAAATGATCTTGTTGTATATAAAATGGAATGCAAATTTTGGTTTTTATGGGCCTAATTTTGTAAGTTGTATACCTACAACACCTCATATTTTGTTAGTTTGAATCCATCTCCTCTGAAAAAACTTTGATAATATGTTAGATGGGATGACTCAAGAAGATCCATGAAAATAACTATGTAACCTTAATGGATCTACTCTCTTCTAAATGTAGATTTGCAAATTTATATAAATTCTTCGTGTAAATTTATATAAATTCTTCGTGTTGCTTTAAAAAAAACTATCTATATATATATATTAGAAAAATTCTAAAATTAATAAATTTATCTATTTATTTCAAATTTATTATTAATAAATAACATTTCATAATAACATAATTAAATGTTTTAATTTTTTGAAGCCATATAATTTTTAATTTTTTTGAAGCCAATATATTTTTAATCAATTTATTAATTAAAATTAATTAAAGTTACAAATTAAATTATTAAATTTATATAATTATAATATTAAAATTTAATATATTTAGAAATATAGTCTAAATAAAAAAAATATAATTCCCCATTCAGTTAACATAACCCAAAAAGAATCACAACATAAAACATTTAGAATCTGAGCATCAATGATCGTTGTCAAGGTAATTGATTTGGGAAATCCAACTTTATCCAAGTTAATTGATGAGCATTAAAACTCGCAATCAATGATCGGTTCCCTTCTAAATCCAAGTTGCTCAACAAGTTTTGAGCGTTAACTAACGGTAATACTCTTTGGAAAATCCATTCTTTTTTTTATGTTTTTGACCGTTTCTCAACGCAGATGTGAACTAAAATGATGTTTAATTTATATCATTACACTATTGCACTAAGGGTACTAATGGTATTTTTAAGACATTTTTTAAAGACAAAATAAATATTTTGTCTTCAAAAATCACTTATTATTTTAATTATTTTACTTTAAAAATTAATATTAATTTAATTGTTTTAAAACAAAAATAGTTTGAGACAAAATTTTATATTTAAGATAAAAATAACTTAAGACGAAAATATTTTAAGACAAAAAAATAGTTTAAGACAAAACTATTTTAAGACAAAAACAATTTGAGACAAAAATATTTTAAAACAACTTTATTTTAAGACAAAAATAGTTTAAGGCAAAATTATTTTAAGACAAAATTTTATATTGAAGACAAACATAGTTTGAGACAAAAATATTTAAAAACAACTTTATATTTAATACAATGTCCACTTAAGACGAAACTCATTTAAGGCAATTAATAATTAAGACAAAAACATATCAATTTAAGAAAATATTATCTAAAAGCTACAAAATTGACTCTAACAGTGCCCCCTAAGTCCACCAGCTTGCGGGCTACTACTATATCGCACCTATACCAACACCGCTATTTCACTTTCCATTCACGTTATCTTATATAAAGACAACGACTTGTTAGGCTCTTCGTTTTGTGGGGGTAGCCAACTCTAAAGAATGTGAAAACTTTCACTGGCAAGATTTCCCAGACAATAATTACTCTTTTGCCCCTTCGATCTTTGTGGATACGATTAGAGACAACTTGTATGTTGTTGCCTTCAACACTACTACATAGAGGGAAATTTTAAGACAATCTTTTATGACAAAATAAATCATTTGTCATAAAATTTTAAATATGAGGCGCTAGTCAAAAAGGTAAAGGATTAGGGGTTCATCTTTACGCTATTGATGGGTTCTTCAAGAAGTAGAGCAATTGAGGGTGACAACAAATAATGGGATTCAGGGCGTTGGATGCTAACAACAGAGGTGTGTGTCATGAGAGGAGAAATGGAGGCACTTTTGATGAACGTGGATAGGTGGTAACATAGTTGGATTACTTTTCGGGGTCTCTATCAATTGTGATTTAATATGTGTTTTTTTGTTGTTTTATTTATTTTGAACACTATGTATGTCCATTGGTTGTTTTTATTAGCACATTGTTTGCTGGATTAGCAACATGGATTAGATTCACTTGAAGGATTGTTGAAAAATGCAACAAGAAATTCTCAATTTGATTTTGCCTTGATTAAATTGGGAAAATTTGAATTTCCACATCAGTAGACAACTTGTATGAAATGGCTTGTGTCACCCATTTTACTCAATAAATTCAAGTTGGAGGAGTTAGAGTTCATTTAAGCATGTGTGATTGCTAACTTGTAGCAATCAAAGCCAATTATCTCAAGTTTTTTTTAATTAAACTAGTTCTAATTGTTGGAGGCACTAGTGGAAGGTTAATTATGTAGTGGGACTTTAGTCAAATGCAGTGATCATCTAATTAACTCATCAATTAGCCCAAAATAGCTAGTGCATGCAAAGAATTCAAGTTCCCCGGCTATGGTGGAGATTCCAAGGCAGTGTAACATTAGTTATAGACTAGTCTTGAGCGTATAGGTGTTGCATGCAGTCACATGATCAACCTTAGGAATTGCGCAATCCATTGTGGAAAAAATCATAAATAATAGGGGCCTAATTTCTCAAGGAATTGCATAAGGAAACATGGGCTCAAGTAGAGGCAGAAATTGACGAAGTTTGGGTTTGGGCTTCTTAGTGAGCAAAGAGATAGGTTATTCACTTAAAGGTTGTGCATGGTTGAGTAAAGAAATTTTAATACATCTATATTTATTAAATTGATGCAAGAAGGCATTGGAATTTTTAGCAGATTGCTTTCCCCAGGAAAAATATTGTGTGCATGTGTTTTATTTCTTATTGCATGTCTAATTTTTTTGTTCTAAATTGTGGATTAACTTCCATAGAGTAGTAAAGTAGGTTTGTGTCTTATGATTTTGAAAAAAATTCATGAGCAGTTGCAAATCTACACCATAATTCCTACATCATATCATAGTAGGATTCAAATTAGAGCAGGAATTTCGAATTTGTTTCTCAGGAGGTTCGAATTTGCATTTCAGTGTAGCAAGATCTCTTAGGAGCTGAGAATATGACCTTCAACAGGCTAAGTCTAGAGTATGCCTTGGAAGGAAACTCTAACTATTGACTGGAAGGATCACATGGAGGAGGTATTCGATGACAATGGATTGCTAGAATACATCAAGAGAGATGTTACAAAACCAGTAGAATCAGATGCCAAAACCCTTGCTCAGTCGAAGAAAGTTGTAGCCAAGGTGTGGAGAATAATATTGGAGGGAGTACAAGACCACATTGTCAACAATCTCCATGGGAAAGAAAATCCTTATGCAATGTGGTAGGCACTGACAAAAATTTGGTTCTCAAGGATAAACTTTGAAACATCAAGATGTAGAAGAATGACTTTATCCTGCAATATCTGAGGAGGTTCACACAAGTTCGTGATGAGCTTGCAGGATTTGGTGTTATTGTTTCAAAGGATGACTTGGTAAGAATAGCCCTTCCAGGCCTTCTCAAGAGTTGTCATAGTTATCAAGATTAAGTGAATGGAAGAGAGAAACTACTAAATTGGGAACACTTATGGTACAGGAGGAATAAGGCAGAATACTAGAGATGGGATCTCATCCAAGGGAAAGGATGAAGAAAACTTTGCATTGGTTGGAAAGGGAAAGAAGGAAAAAGGGAAGAAATTTCAAACCAAACCAAAATCCAACTAAGGGGGAAAGAAAAAAGATTTGTCAAAAGTATAATGCTTCCATTGTCATGAATACAGGCACTATGCCATGAAGTTCCCACAGAAAAGGGCAAGCAAGAAGACCTTAGGAGGCGTAGCGGGTGAAGCCTTGGCTTCACAGTTCAACCTTGACTTTACCCTTATTGCCTGCATGTCCAACACAACAATGGGGAGTGTGTGGTACTTGGACTTAGGTGCATTGTTCCAGATGATAGGGTGTAGAGATTTTTTCAGTGACCTAGAGGAGAAAGATCTCCATATGCACATCGAGCTAGGGGATGATGGAAGGTACAACATGATTGGTATTGGTACAGTCACCTTTGAGAGGGAGTCAAGCTCCCCTCTCAGGCTCAGGGATGTCATGTTTGTTCTAGGCCTAAAGAAAAATTTCATCTCTATTGTAGTTTTGGAAGACCATGGTTATGACATGATCTTCAACAAAGGAAAAGCTTTCCTGAGACACATAGCCATGGGATAGGTGGAGAAGATTGAGTTTTGTTTGAAGAATCTATATAAGTTAGATGTGGAAGATTGTGTTGCATTAAGCACTAAGGAAGAGAAAGTGCAGGGCTACGATGTAGGTGAACTTTAGCACATAACACTTGGCCATTTGCATCATGGCACCTTGAATATTATACAACAAATAGCCACTAGCCTCCCTAAAGGAGCACTTGAGCAACATGATGTATGAAAACGATGTACCTTGGGGAAGTACATAAAATCTGCATTCCATGATGGAGACAACAAAGTGCATGCAGTCTAAGAAAGGATCCACTCTGATGTCTATAGACCTTTCTCGATAGCCTCCACTGTCAGACACAAATATTTTGTCCTTTTTCTTGATGACTTCTCACATAAGTGTTGTATCTCTTCATGCAGAAGAAATATGAGACATTCTCCAAGTTTGTAGAATTCAAGGCATTGTTTGAGAAAGAAACCAACAAGAAGGTGATGGCTCTCGGGAGCAATAATGGAGGTGAGTATATGTTGAATGAATTTAAAAATTTATGTGCTAAATAAGGCATTCGAAGAGATCTGATAACACCCCACAACCCACATCATAATGGGGTGGTTGAGAGAAAGAACTATAGCATTTGGGAGCAACGAGGGTGATGTTGCATGACCATGGTGTACCTCTTCATTTGTGGGTTGAGGCATGCAATACAATAGTCTATTTGCAGAATTGAAGTCTTCATTAGATTCTTGGCATTATTACTCCAGAGGAGGCTTTCTCAAGAAGAAAATCGAATGTGATGCACTTCAATATTTTTGGAGCCTCTATTTACTGCCATGTCTCCAAAGAATCAAGTAATAAGATTTAGTCGACCGCATAATTGGGGTTATTTGTGGGTTAAACAAAATCTCCCTACAACTAACATGTGTACTTTCCATCACTCATAATGATAGTTGTGCAAATGGATGTAAATTTTGACGAGGAGAAAGCTATGTGGTGCTATCTTGAGAGGGATCTAAAGATTTTAGCTCCAAAAGAGGAACCTCAGGAAGTTGTAGAGAAACCACAAATTGTGGAGTAGAGAGTGGAGACATTCACTAAATAAAAACCTCCAGAGAAGGGGAAAAACGAACTAAGTAAGTTGATAGACTTGTGCAGGATGTGAGGGAGAATGTGGGATATCCTTCAAATTTTCATAAGAAAAGGAGGTCACCTGAGAGGTACACTCACTACATGGCTCTTATGACTAAGATTATAGAGATTGAGCCATCATATTTTGAGGAAGAAATAGAGAAACCTCTATGGGTTGATGCAATGGTGGAGGAATATGAATCCATTGTAAACAAAAATGTATGGGAAAAGGTCCGAAGACAAGCATATAAGTCAATAGTGGGTTTGAGGTGGATCTTCAAGGTGAAGTAGGCAACAAATTGAAGCATAGAGAAGCATAAGGCCAGATTTGTGGCCAAGGGGTATTGTCAAGTTGAGGGAATTGACTGTAAGTAGACCTTTTTCTCTTGTAGCATGGTACTCATCCATTAGATCAATTCTTGGTCTAGCTATGCAAATGGGGTGGAATATCCACCAGATGGGTGTAAAAACAACATTTCTCAATGGGGTTATTAAGGAGGAGGTGTACATAGAGTAAAAAATAGGTTTTGAGACATTTGATCAAGAGTCTCATGTGTGCAGACTCAAGTGAGCATTGTACAATCTCAAACAAGCACCTCGTGCTTGGCACACCAAGATCAATAGTTATCTCACTGGTTTGGGCTTCACCATAAGTGAAGTAGATGTAAACCTCATCACATCTCGATAGAAGGTAAATTTATTATTATTGTCTTATATGTTGATAATTTTATTTTAACTAGTGATGAGCAGTTGATCATATCTTGCGAGGACCTTGTGAAGGAATTTGAAATGAAGGACATGGGTCTCATGCACTACTTTCTCAGGTTGGAAGTATGATAAGGTGATGGGGAATTGTTTGTCTCTCAAGATAAGTATACAAATGAGATATTTCATAGATTCTACATGGAGATTTGTAAACCCATGGAGACACCTCTAGTGAACAACTAGAGGAAGGAGGATGCCACTTCAGGTGAAGAAGTGGACCCTACGTTTTATCAACAGCTAGTGGGTCCACTCATGTATCTTGTGAACACATGACCCTATATGTGTTATGTAGTCAACCAGCTAAGCCAAGCTATGGTTAGGTCAACCAAACTATTTTGGAAGGCAACTAAGCATGTTTTATGGTACCTCAGAGGCACTACCCAGTTTGGACTATGATACAAACAAGCAGAGGGAGTGAAGTTGTGCAGCATCACAGATGTAGATTGTGCACGAAGTCCATCAAACTGTAAGAGTATATAAAGTGGAATTTTTAGTTTTGGGTCCACAGTTTTTTCTTGGTATGACAAGAATCAAATATCTGTGGTGATCGGCTAGACATAAGCATAATACATGGCTACAAGTCAAGCAACACGTTATGCCGATATGGATGAGAGAGATACTTGTTGGACTATTTTGTCAAATGATGGATCCAATTGTGAAAATCAAAGTTGCATCAATCTCTCTGAGAATTCTATATTTCACGATCGATCCAAGCATATAGATATCCAGTATAACCATTTACAGGACTCTGTCTAGAGGCAGATGATGTTGCTACAGTCCATTCTGACATAGGAGCAAGATGTTGACATTTTGACAAAAGCTTTGTCAACAAGGAAGTTCGAGTTCCATAGCTGTAGGATAGGGGTGGTTGATAATCCCTTTATTGCATAGAGGGAGTCACAAAAAATGCAACAAGAAATTCTCAATTTGATTTTTCCTTGATTAAATTGAGAAAATTTGAATTTCCACATCAACTGATAGCTTGGATGTAGTTAACTTGTGTGACATGGCTTGTGTCACCCGTTTACTTAGTAAATTCAAGTTGGAGGAGTTAGAGTTTAGTTAAGCATGTATGATTTCTGATTTGTAGCAATCAGAGTCAGTTATCTCAAGTTGTTTTCATTTAAGCTAGTTCCAATTGCTTGAGGAACTAGTGGAAGGCCAATTGTGTAGTGGGACTTCATTCAAACTCAATGATCATCCTGTTAACTTAACAATCTACCCAAAATAGCTAGTGCAGGGAGAGTTCAAGTTCCCCAACTGTGGTGGATATTTCAAGACAGTGTAACATCAATTTTATACTAGTCTTGAGTGTGCAAGTGTTTCATGCAGTTAGATGATCAACCTTGGGAATTGCGCAATCCATTTTGTAAAAAATCCTAAATAATAGTGGCCTAATTTCTCAAGGAATTGTGCAAGGAAATATGCGCTCAAGTAGAGGTAGAAACTTACGAATTCTAGGTTAGATATTCTCAATGAGTAGAGAGATGAGTTATTCACTTGCAAGTTGTGTTGAATTGAGAAAAGAAATTGTAATACATTACTATTCATCATATTAATGCAAGCAGACATTGCGGTTTTTAGCATATTTCTTTCTCCAGGAAAAATTTTGTGTGCATGTGTGTTATTTCTTATTGCATGTATGAAATTTTTGTTAAAAATTGTGAATTAACTTCCACAGAGCAGTAGAGTAGGATTGTGTCTTATCATTTTGATTAAAACTTCATGAGTAGTTGCAAATCTACACCATAATTTCTACAAGGATGGTAGAGGAAAATTACAGAATATTTGTTAGTAGACAATATGCCTATTTCAAAATATCTATGACAACTTTTGTGAGAAGTAGACGTTGACAATAAAAGATTGGATTGTGGAAGAATTAGTCACAAAATTCACAAGGGTGGTAATTTTGGTTGTAGGTGTGGAGGTAGATGGATTAAATGTAATTTTGGTTGTGGGTGTGTAGGTAGACAAGTCACAATTACTCCTTTGATTTTTGTTGATGATGTGTTACTATTTGGTAGATTGACCTCCTTTGATCGATCTTTGGATTCCTTATGAACAATATTAAGTCTCATATGATTTCTTCTTACCTAGATTATGCATTGGTACTGGATATTTGTCATATTTTTGGTGTTATATGCACTGCATTGGATGCAGATTTAAATATCTTAGATTTATGATCCAACCAAATTGTTATGGAATGAAGGATTAGAGATGACTTATAGAGAAAATCCATTGTAAAATTTTATCATGGGCACACAGGTGGCTCTCCCTAGGAGACAAGTTGACTCTAGTTCAAGCAGTCCTTTAGAGCATCTCTATATATTGGCTTCATATTTCACGTTGCCTTAGTATCATTAAATGTATCTTTCCAACTTCATCTTGGCATGGGACAATTTGTGTCATAAAGTACAAAGTGTGCATGGTTGTTGTTTACTTTGTATGGAGGCGATGGATGAATAGACTCATCTATTTCTTTGATTCTCATTAGAAAAAACAATTTGGAATGGTGTTTTAATATGTTGCATTTATAGGAAGATTAGAACTACTCTTTTTTGGTTGATTGTATTCGGGACTGGATTATTGAATATAAAACATTTGGACCACTTCTAATATACATTGGGGTTTCGACCCAAAGAATGCATTATTATCCCAAGCTTCTTTGTTTTGATACATCCACCTCCATCCTTGTCAAATAAGCTAAAAGCCTCCCTGAATTCAAACATAACCTCCATCCCATATTCCTTTAGTAGATAAAACCCTTCTTTGATTTTCTAACCATGCCAATCTACCTTCCATCCCATATTCTCTCATGAGCCCTATGTAAACCAGAATTTCATTCAAGGATGGGGATTTTGATGTGTACTCTAACCATATTTGTTAGATACTTTCCCCCTTTTCTTGCTTATGATTTCTTGAGTTTGCCTCCTCTAAATATGCCCTACTCTCCTTAAATTATCTGGAAGGTAGCCTTTGGCTGCTAACCCCATTTTACTGAAGATCCTTCACATGCCCCTTGAAATTTTGATTCAGCCCCATGATCTATTTTATGCTAGTGAGTCGAAAGCTTTAGATTGCTTTGCCACATATTCCTTCAGGATCAAACACTATACCACTAGTTCTAAGAATCTTGTGGTTACTATCACCACAATAAATGTATATTGTATTTTAGAGGAGACAAGAATTGTATATTTCCCTTTGGGACACTCCAAAAAGATTTTGATGCACCCTATTTCTCTAACATGCTAGTCTACTTTATGACCTTAAATCCCATTCCATGTTCATCCATGTGGACGCACTTTATGAGGTTCTAGGACAACCCAATGTCCTTGTCAACTCCCTCTCCTCTTCATTGTCATGTTTTCTAGGACTTGTGTATACAACAAGAAATTTGGGAGATGAATTCCATCAAGGTAGAAAATCAAGGGGTTTACAACTCATTTATTTAGGATTCCCACTAGCATAGTCCCACCATATGATCCACCCAATCCCTAAATTGGGGTCTAGTGTTATTTCAATTAATTATTAAATGATCATGGTGGGCAATAATTCTAAGTTAAATGTTAGGACTCTTAATAGGATATTATTGGAGATACTTGAGGAGAAACCTCTTTGGCTGAAGGTTTAAGGAAGGATTTTGACTTTAGTATCAAACTATCAACCATATCATCAACATATTTAACCATCAATCAAGAAGACAAGTGAGGTGAAGCATGGTCATCCTCTCTCAACCATGTTGTTCAGGGTATATATCAATCTCTAAATTCCCCTACACTCCACCAATTGTGCATCAATAAAATTTTGGATTGCCCCACTGTCCACTAAGACGGATGCATGTTGTCCCTACACGTTGTCCCTACACTATGCGTCTGATTCCCAAATTGCAAAATTGGTATTTTCCATGTCAAAAATTTAATTGGGGATATGACATTGTAGCCATGGGCCTCCATATGAACATGTGTAGAATATCTTAGAAAAGTTTCTAGTAGTTGTTGGGAGCCACTAGTAAACTGAAGGTTAAAATATTTAGTTTTAAAGATAATAAAGTGTATGTGACATTCATTTCTAGAATATTGACACAATAAGGAAAGAAGAGAAAAGACAAAAGAAATATGATAATCATGGATAATAAAGCAAGGCTGAAGCAAAAAGAGAAAATAAATCGAAAGGAAGAGCCAAAGTATTTCGAAGATCTTGTACAAACTCTAACTATAGATTAAACTGATAATGCAATATAACTAAAGCAAAATACTTTAATCTACTTCTACAATCAATTAGTAGAAGCTTAAAATATTTGAGCAAGATCAAGCGGAACATATAACTAGAGAAGAATCAATGCACATGAAACATAGAATAATACTTAGGGGAAAGCGTCAGCTAAAAACCACACTATCTGTATTATCATACAACGTGGAATACATCAAAATTATACAAATCCTTAGCTCTCACAGATAGCCAACTCTTAGTACAATCCTCCTAGATGCTCACAAGAAAACAAAGCTTCTCACAAGCCTTCTCCTCTACCCTCCAAGCTCCTATTTCCTTGTGTAGTTTTTCTAGGTGATCCTCCTGTTACTAAGTGGAAGACTAATCACTCACACTAATCCTACACCCTATCAGAACTGCACAATCCTCAAAGAACCTTGACCTTGACTGCATGCATGAGTTTCCTTTATACGAAAACACATGCAACTGATAGTAACCTATCCTCGACTTTAATCTCAACAGGGTCTTTCTCTGAATAGACATGCATGAGTTTCTGATGAGGGAATCTTTAGTTATCTAGAGTACACTTGTTGAGTGCATGCATGCATCAATTGACTTATAACTCACAATTAGTTCCTCAAATAGTTTGGAACTAATTTAACTGGACTTAACTCAGTAAACTGAGCTAACTAATTACAACTCAAATATAACTCAATCTTATCTCCTTAATTAAGGGATAATCTCCTTAATTTAAGGGATAATTTTTGCATGACTACAGAAAGACTTCTAACTTGAATTTCTCCAATTAATTAATCCATGATGAATTAATTAATTATTTCCAAGAAGCTGGTGAGACTAAATTCGAATTTTAATTCACAATTTTAATTCAAGAACTATATTCTTATGACTTGAGGGAAATGATACACACTGATTACTTCTTAACTAATTGACTAGCTATTATAAGCACTATCAACTTGGACACATAATGAAAAAGACTCCACAAGTAGTGACTACATAGAACTAGAAGCAACGACTTCTAAAAGTTTACAAACAACAACATACTAATTAGAAAAAATCAGTAACTAAGAGTCTAAGACTCTTAAGAGTGAGAACTAGAATTGATTTCTCCCACTTCTTAGCTTGCTTTACTCTCAAAGTTCTTCAAGTCATGTAGGCTTAAAACAGGAGCCTCCTCTAATTGGACCCAATCTGTTGCCTTTATAGTTTGAAAATCCATCTCTTCAAGGTCTATTGGTGAATGATCCAAACCTATCATTATCATGAGACATTGAAATGTGAATTTAAGTTTGACTTAACTTTAAAGTTTAAACTTTAAATTCCAAATCAGATTATGAAACCTTCAAATTCAAGCTCTCACCTAGTATTTTCTTGTTGCGAAGTTGTAGATTGTAATGGAAAAAAACAAGGTCATTTAAGTGCTTTTATGTCAATCAGTTGCACTTCTTAGAATGTATTTTCTCAAACATGCTCTAGTTGCACTCACAACCTAAAGTACTGCATGCTTGGTTTTAGATTCAAATGGCAAATCTCTTCAAATCTGGTATATCACTACAAAAGTTTTTCCACCAAAGACTTAGAAAGTAGCAAGAGTTTGTGAGTAGACGTACTATTACTAAATAGTAAAACCTTAAAAAGACAACAAAATTTAATAAAAAATTTAACATACAAAATAAAATTTAAAAAAAATTAATGAACTGATAAAGCCTTCAAGCCTCAAAGGGTACCTAGCAACACCTTAGACCTTTCTCGTATAACACTGGTATAGGAAAATAATTTAGGTGGTGCTATATAATCCTATAGTTGGGAAAAGACACAAATTTTAAATTCTGGATCAGGGAAGCACCTTTCCATGCATGTCATAAGTCCTCTGTGAACCTCCCCATCCTCATTAAATTTTCTCTTATCATAAAAATACTATGGGTTTAAGAAGTACCTAGAAGCATGTAAGGGGGAATGAAATTTCCTATCCCAATGTGCATCAATAGTGTCCCAAAGAGGCATATACTTTTCCTCCTCATCCCCATATATTCTTTTGATGGCCTCCTTTGTGAGATCCATCGCCTCATAAATGTAACCCATAGCGGGTTTATCACCATCAACCATCCTGAAAGTTCAAGCTTTCAAATTTAAATTAATATGAAACCTGAAAATAAAAAGAAGCTTGAAATGAAATTTAAAACATGAAAAATTTAAAAGACTTGAAGTACCTGAGAACTCTAACAAGGGACTCCATCACAACAATAATCTCTTCAGCATATTTCTAGAAATCATTGTTAAACACAAGTGCAACAACTTCAATGCCTTCTAGGGTCTTGGAATGTTTAGATGTCATCCACTCATGTCCCAAGGACATCCTCTTCATATTTATCTTTTGCTCAACCCCAAATTGCAAAGATATGAAATTTGTTGCAAATCTAGTCACTGCAGGTCGAACAATTTGTTTACCTTCAGTGTATTTCCTCATGGTGTTTAGGACAATAATGTGGTTATATACGTATTTGGTTATGGTTTTTCCTTTCTCCACAACCTCATGTATCCAATGAAGCTTACCAATGTCCTCAAGCATTAAATCTATACAATGGGCAACACAATAGGTCCAAAAGATAGTGGGGTACCTAATCTCAAAAATTCTACCAACAACCATATAATTAGCTGCATTGTTGGTGACAATTTGTACAACGTTTTCTTCTCCCAATTCTTGAACGACTTCCTCCATCATTTCACAAATAAGTTGTGCAATCTTAACCTTGTCTGAGGCACCCACTGATTTGAGAAACATTGTACCTACTGGACAAGATACAAGGAGATTTATTAAAGTTCTATTCCTCTTATCTGTCCATCCATCACTCATGATTGTGCACCCTGTTTCCACCCATGATGAACGAAACTCATATAAAACAACATGGCATCTTCAACACTTCCTAATAGCAAATTTGTCCTAATGCTCTCTAATGAAGGAGCTTTGAACCCTGGACCTACAACAACAACTACATCAATCATAGCTTATCAATAAGGACTTATGGAACAGTGCAAAGGTATGCCAGAATAGTACCAAAAGTTAGCAATGACCTCCCTTGCCTAACAATGGATATTTTTTTCCAACCAGTGGTATCCAAGGTAGGTTGGGAATGGGTTTTTTGTGGTGTTTAGTTTTCCACCTCCAATGTTGAATGCGGGAGGATTCATTTGGCCTCGAGTTTGACTTGGACTTGGAGGCATGTGTGTGAAACTTAGGAACTGCATTGAGGATTCAAAAGAGGGAGATTACAATGGGGTTGTGGAAGAAAAATTGTCAACTCCAGGAGTTCCTATTTCTTTTTTTTTCATTTCTTTCTTTGCATTATGCTGACTCAACATATCAATGGCCAAGGTTGCTTGGTGTTTAACATTTTTGTCAACATTTTTGCAGAGACTTATATCATGGTCAGGTATTTGTGCAAGGTGGTACTTGAATCCATAAAATCCTCCACTACATTTTGATTTGTAAAATTTACAAAGGAGCTTAGGGTCTCTAATAATCTTGTCACAATAAGCCCAAGAAAAGTCCTTCTCCCTCGACATTGTTGTTGTTTTGGACTCGTGTTTAAATTGTGGCTTCTGTTTAGATTTGGAGTTGTGTCTTCTATTTAATTTGGCTCCTGTAAAATACAATAAAAAATTAAAATTAAAAATTCCATATATATCTTCGCAAAAAAGAGGGTTGGTTTTAAAGGATATAAGGTTTTGTTAAGGATCAAAGAGGAGTGTGTCCAGCAACACAAGCACATTTCAACCTAATATATCATTATGACCCTGAAACACAATTAGGTATATATGAGGAAACGCTACCTAAAGGAAATATTATCAACATATATTGCATTTTACTCTTGAATTTGCAAGTTATTTTAGCATAAGACAATTGAACCAATACATGAATAACAAATTTTGGAAGAACAAAAATACCCAAAGTTGTGAATGCATGGTTAAAGCCTTTGAAGTCAGCAAGGCATCAACCAAGGAAGGAATGCATGATCACTTGGTTGATGGTTGGTATGAAACCATTTCTTAGTGTATTTTTAAAATCTATTTAAACCCCATTTATAGGGTTGAAAATTCATAACCAAAGGAATATGTCAAACATTCGATTGTTGAACAGTGAAACTTGAAACTTGCCATTGAAAATGACATTGAAACTTCAATATTGTAATATACCTATTATTTAAGCCAAGCGCCAATGTACCTCAATTGTTGAATAGTGAAGCGGCTAAGCCTAAAGGTAACACACGCTGAAGGTGACACGCGACTGCTCGAGGGTCGATATGGAGCATGGATAGAGCACACATTGGTGACTGCCCGATACAGAGTTTGGACTATGTGATAGTAAGTAGTGATTGATTACTGTATGTCTCGACGTATGAGTTTTGGGCTTGAGAAATGAGATTTAATTTTTTGGAACGATTGATGTTTAGTTTTAGTAATGCGGCATACCTGAACTTGAAAAACACGTGTTTGTCGAGTTAAGGCTGAAAATCGAATAAATTGGAATCAATCACAAGAATCTTCTTTAATCAGAAAGTCTCAAGTCAAACTTGCATTAACCATAAGTTAAACTTTACCAACGTGAGTTTGACTCACAAATATTTAGATTGGAACGCTTGGAGAGCGAGCAGATTCTGACTCATGATTAATCACGATTGATTGGTGAGTCTTGTTTCATTGCTTGTAACTGAAATCTGAACTAAAAATAGGAGATATTACAATTGAAACTAATTGTGAATTTTCTAAACTAAAATACGCCCATCAGTATCATTTCTATTTGTGGTTGGGCACGTTAACGGAAAAGATTCATTTTAAATCAGGTTCATGGATAAAATATTTTATGGAAGATGTTTCATTTATGTCAAGGAAGACATAGTAATATTTTTTTATTAAATTTGAATAATAATAGCATCTACTCTGTATCTCTCATTTCTCATTATTTTTATCTCCTGTAACTCATACAGAAAGTGAGGTAATAGTGGACATGTAGCATCAAGCTCCACTCCTTTTAATCCAAAGTTCTGCATGCAAACCTTTGTGTCACTTTCGCCGCAAAGCCTTCACTGTAGAGTGTGGATTTAACACCTACCTCTACATGACAAAAGCTACACATACCTTTTTACTTGGTTTTTCCACCTTTTGTCCATTCTTTGTTTGGAGTCTAGGACAACAAGTTCCACATACTTTTTTCCGTACCTCTATGTGAGTGTAACTTTGCACATTTTCTTTGCTTCAACCAATCTCAAAAGCATCTTTGAGCTTCTTTCAAGGCATGAATACATGCTTCAATCATGGAAATTAGAAAAGTTTCTAAAGCAAAAAATAACCATGGAGTTATCCTTTTCCATTTCAAATATGTTAGGATTCTATTGAGAGTTTTTTAGAGATAATTATTAACTAGCCCTCTACTTTTCCCCTTTCCTTAATATAAACTGCATCTCTTACTACCTTTCCAATCAAGAGATTTACATAAAATACTGGATCAAAGGTCCAAGTACTTTCCATAAATGCTTCCTTGTTTAGTAGAAGAATAAATGGTAAACATGTCAGATTGGCTCCAATTTATTGGGAATTAATAATTGTTTTGAAAAATGACTACTCTTGTTTGAATCTAGAACTATTTTTAAGCTTTGAAAATGGATTTTCCTCCAAATTGATCTTGGAAAGGTCCTTATTAAAGGCTTCTCTATATCTCCTCCACTAGAATGAATGGCTTGTATGTTGAAAAGTATAACAGAGCTCCCTTCTGAAAAGCCTGATCATCCCATTGTCACCAAGAGCTCCTCCTTTTCCCCAAATTAGACCCAAAACAACATTGGGTACTTAATTATGATCCAACCTGAGAAATTTTGATTGACACTACAACTCAAGAGCTATTAAATTTAAAGTGCACTAATATGATTCATCATTATTTCATTGAATAAGTATATTGTTTTTGAATTTGTCATCTGTGCTTCTAGTATGTGGCACTTACGTTGTTTCACTTGAAAGGGTTTTTATTCTTGGACTATGATAATGCTAGTAAGATTTAGGCCTTTTGCAGTATTTGTACCCCATGATCATTTTGCAAGATGTATGTCCTATGTGGAAAGAAATAAACATTTAGTTATTACATCCTAAACTAAAGCATTGTTTCTTTTATTAGGTGCCATGTAACGTCCTCTGCAAATTGAGGACAAATATAATATCCTATCCATCCTTGTATACTATAGTCCTCCATAAATGGGGAAAAACCCCAAAATACCCATTTTTTGGAAATTTTTGTGGAAACTTAAGAATATGAAACCCCTCCAGAAAATCTATAAATAAAGAAGGATTGAATTTATTTTGTATCACCAAGTGTGGATTAATTCATTTGTTCTTGAGCATTAGGTCTGATAGTTTTTGACCCCTTCTATCTCATGTCAATTTCGGTGGTGAGATATTCCACCCTAGTTGACATTCCCTTATTATCTCATTGTTTGAGCACAAGAGTCTCTAGCTGGTCATCGAATTCTATTGGATATTGGTCTCTTGTATTTTTCTAGGCACAAGATTTCTTTTAAAGGTGAATGAATTTTGAGGATAGTGCATGATAGCTTAGTTCTATTTGGCATACACCTCTCTTGAAGGAAGCAACAAAGTTTATGAGTCCTTAATATCTTGTTTTGGGCAAAGCACTTACCTTAGGCAGTGAATTCGTGATGCCGGAATAAGCCCACAATATCCACATTATGCAAATAAAATTGCAGGTCATTGGTCCCAAGCCTTAATCTCCTTATTCATGGTGAAAACCTTCCTAAATCAAGGTTTAATGTTTAGGCACCTTCATTTAATCTCATGCGAAAACGTTTCATTTGACCTTCTATAGACTAAACCTTCCTTAACCCTTCCATCGAGACTTTATACTCCACCTTCATTAAACTTTAATTAATCCTTAACCCTTATTACTTAACCCTCTCATTAATTCTTAACCTTTGCTCATTTAACCATCCCATGGGTAAACTTTGGTTTAACCCGGTTTAACCCAAAATACATTAATCCACTTTATTTCTATTATAACCTTCATATAATAGAAATAAACATAAAGCACACATAGACTTACCTTTTCACCTTTCCTCGGCCTTTGCACATTTACTGATGCTTACCTTATTCAAGTTCACTCTCCACCATCGATTTCATTCCAACAGATCAACGACTATCACGTGATCTCCATCCATCCTCTGTAACCCAAATAAATTTAAACTTGTATTGATAAACTTTTTGGATCCACTCTTTCCCAAGCCTTATCGGCTTCAATCTCCACCATCGATCTTACCTTTAATCTGATGGTTGATGTCTTCCCCGATCAAGAGAGTTTCTTGGTTATCATGCGTCATAGATCAAAACCCATTTAATCTAATAGTCCACAATGATAACGCATGGAATATTGCACAACGTTTACCCCCCCTTACGAAGCCAATAAGGATTATAAATCCTTAATCTATAAAATTTCGGGTCCATTATAAGATTAACTTCTGATCACTTTATGACTCGATATCCATTGGATATGCGAGGTCATCAAATCTACAGCCTGTGGGTCTTCAACTAGCACATGGTTTAAAAACACCTTAACCCCCCCCCCCCCCCAATTGACTGTGATAAAAAAGGTTGAATATGAGATCGACAACTGGGAGTGAGTGCGCAGCTTCAACCACAATCAAGACATATGAACACTCCTATTCCCCGCAGTTGTTGTCACCATCGATCTAATGGATCTGTCAATCTGATGATCTAGATCTATTCTTCCATCATTTTCTTCTGACATTAATATCCATTGATCTTAAGGATCTGACGTTTCCCATTCATTGTCACTTCATTCCTTTGACCTTTATGTGGTTTCTCAAAGTTCTCTGTGGTTTTGGGTTTACTTCAGGGTTTCGGCCTTTAGATGTCCTGTAACACAACTCCCTCTTGATTTAACTCTGCATGATCTTAACATAGCCACTCTTGAATCTCGACTATGATCCTTCAAATGGATTCAAGCTATCCAATATGATCCTTCATATCAATCTTCCTCTCTGTGTTATGATCGAACTCCACCTCCAACCTCTGTTGCATAGAACCTACTCTAGTTCACATAGATTGTAACTCAATTACTCCATACACACATAAACTCATAATCAATTTGTTTGTATTAATAAACAGGTATTTACATAGGAACTCTCTCCTTGGCCTGATCTTCAGTATCACTAGCATCTGTTTTCTTACTTGCCCATAGTCTTACAATCAAACCTCTAACTACTAACTTGACTTAACTAGCTAACGTGACTAACTCTTTCTATATCTTTTTGGATTTCATTTATACAAAAGGATTCTATAACAAATTCTTAGTTTAGATCCATAAACTTCTCAACAAAATCCTAAAATATCTTCCTTATGTCTAAGGATCCTCTTTAATCCACAAATCATGAAACCAACTCCTAATCTAAGATTTACAATTAATTCTCAAATCTCTCAATCTCTCAACTATCCTGATTCTCTCATGTTCTCCTACATTTGAGAACATTTACAAATATGCCTCACTATACGTAATTAAATTCCTATTCTAGCTTCTCTCATTAAAATCACTCAAAACCTTAATAATTACATTAATTCAACACTTAGGAAACCAACTTCCTTAAAACACAAGAACCCCCTATGTCTACTAAGATACAATGATTCTTCTGAGCTAAATGATCCTGCATCAATTCATTTCTAGCACCTGGAGTAGCAAAACTCTTTGCTTTATTTAGTTTTTGCATGCACAATTAAAAGGAGCACTTCCCTAGTTATTAATTCTTAGCCTTAGCTAAGGAAGCATGTTTTCATATCTCATATCATATTCACTAGTGGCAGACTTTAATTGTGTTGTCTATCCATGCAAGGAAGGTGCATTAGGATTAGGAGTTAATAAATTTGAGACATTGTTGTACATGTTTCCATATTCATTTTACCTTCTATACTAAAGGAAAAGTGAATAATAATGTTTGAAATTTTTAGTTATTTCTTGTTTCAAAGAGTAATAAATAGTGAAGTCATTTGAGTTTCAAATTTGTGTACTTGTTGTTACTTTCTTCAGTGGCATGTGCTTCCCTGTTTAGAACAAGGGGTTTTTCTGTAGTATCTAGCCTCTAAATCTTATTCAATGCAAACTAAATATCAAATCATGCCCTCGTACTCCAAATAATCTAAGTCGTCACCCTAGAGAAGTTCCAAAGTAGGCCAATGAGCTTTGACAGGCCAACTCCAACCCCATGTCACTATACAAGTGTTGACATCGTTGCTACAAAATATATTCTGAACTGTTGCATCCTACACCAATTCCAAAGATGGATGCCCAAAGGGGTTCTAGAACTAGGCTCAACCTTCATTACCACATTTAAGACTTTTCAAAGGGATCGGTCTCTTTAAACCATACCTATTTTTACACTTTCACAATTTGGCCATGTTCTTATCAATTTATATTTTGAATTGAAAAGTTAGTCCTATTTTACATGTTTATTAAATTTAGGAACAATTATAGGTCAGCTCCAGCAAAATGTCAACAAATTTGTGGGTTAGGTTGGAATTTCTCCAAATACTATCACACATGTATCTATAATCACACATTTTCCTTTTTATATCTTGATTAGTTGAACAAAAAGTTTCGTTGCCTATGTAATTTTGTCCCATACCTCCACATCAGCACTCATAGATAACAATATTCTTAATTCTTCATCTGTGTGCACAGTAAGGTCCCTTTTGGTTGCTATTTTTGATGGAGAAACCTCTGACAATACACCTTTTACCACAGAGATGTTGTTGTTGGACAAAAATCTCCATAGGATTTCTTACACCAGACATATAAATGGCTATTTTATATCACAATAATAAGCATTAACATATGAAGATGTGCAGACCATAAACTATGTGCATTCAATCCATTACTTTTTCTTTCATGGCAGATTTTGTTCTGCATAGTAGATGTGTTGTGGCACTTGAGTGTGTTAGCATAAAAAATTCTATGACCAAACTTGGATTCTCATGTGTCATGGAAATTCAACATATGCCTTGTTCACCTAAGAACTACTTGTAACTCATCTTAGGGTACTCATGTACAATCTCACTCATCCCACTTAACAAGTTACCAAGACAGGGCTCATCACATCCAACCTTCATCTAAAACAATTAAGCAACACAATTTACATCTTGACATGCCATAACACCTGACATACCTTAGAATGCCTTAGCACTATGTGGCATGTGTTAACATCCCCTACATTCCTTGGCATGACTTTCCACTCGCTAATAGACCCTACCACTCCCTAACATGCCTTGACACTCTAGCATGCCTTGGAACTGCCTAGCATATACCCTTGTCACTCCCTCCTTAACACAACTAGAACTTTCTCACACTCCCTATCACACACTTTTATCTATTCATTTCCATGCAATTTGAACTAGTTCTCCAATGTGTTGTCATGGCACTCCCTGACACACATTGGCACACCCTAGGACTTGGCACATCTTGGCATGTCGCCCTGGCACTCTATCATTCCTTGGAACTATGTACCATAGCTTGTCACTCCCTCCTTAGCACACCTAGAATTCATTGAAAATCCTTATCATGCACTCTTATTCATTCATTTCCATGCATTTGAAACTAGTGCTCCCTTTTTCTTCCCTCACACTCCATAACTCTCCCTGGCATGCATTGGCACACCTTAGCACCTAGCACATCTTATCATGTTTCCCTGGCCTCTAGAATGCCTTAGCACTGCCTAGCATACCTTGTCACTCCCTCCTTAGCACACCCTGAAATCACTGACACTTCTTCTCACAAACTCTTAATCGTTCATTTGCATGCATTATTTTCACCTAATGCTCCCTTATGTTTCCCTAACTCTCCCTAACACTTCCTAGCACTATTTGGCACACCTTGGCACTTAGCACATATTGGTTGCATGTCGCTTTGGCACGCTAGAATGACTTAGCATTGCTTAGCATACCATGTCACTCCCCTCTTACCACACCCGGAACTCATTGACGCTCCCTGTCACACACTTATTCATTCATTTCCATGCATTTTGACCTAGTGCTCCCTTTTGTTTCCCTAGCACTCACTAACACTCACCACACATTGGCACTCCTAACTGCAATGCGTTTCACTAATAGTCAATCCAAAAACCCTTCTAAAGTCTAGCTAGTTACTTATTCTTCACTAAGATATTAGGGTTAAGTTTATTGTATAGTGTTCAGTGTGAAAATATTACTAGGTGGTTTTATCGCATAGAGTAATTATGATCTTCCCCATGTACACAAGGATAACTGAGAAGTGTTTCCCATAATCATGAAATTGGAACTTCAATGTGTACATGAGGGTAACCACAAAATATTTATCATATTTACACAATGCAAGGTGAAAGGAAAATATTTACATTATATACGTGAATGTACTAAGATCGGGACCATTAGCATCATATCTACATATTTACCACAAGATGAGGGTCATTACAACCCTTTAAAAATAGCCATAAGGCCTTCCTCTTTTGCAACTCCTTGACCACAAGGTTTTAATTGAAAAACACAGTTCCTTTAAAGATTTGTAGGTTGAGGCAGCCACTTCAAGCCCTTGAACTTAAAGGTAATCAAATATATGCATTTTGTTACAATAATAAGTCCATTATGCACACTCCTCATCTTAGAGTTGGGTAGAGAGGGAGAATACTTGATTGATGCCAACCTTGTAAACGAAAAACTTTTCCTACTCATTGGTTGGACACTCCACCTCTAGTTGATACCACTAACACACACCAAAAGTCAAAGATACCCATAATATGTGCCCTACACCCAAGGGCTTAGACTACACCTCCATAAAATGTACCTTCAACTTTACATGTCCCAAAACATTAATATCCTAACCCTAGCCTATTTGTTAGATTTTTGTAACTATCTCCTTAACTAACATTTGTTTTTAACTATTTAATCCACTAGCCATATACTCTCTCTTGTTTGCACCCACCTAGTATACAAGAACACTTGTGTTTTTAATATAGCCAAGTTAAGAGGGCATGTTTATTTCTTACATTTAAATGTTTTCAATACAACCAAGTTAAGAGCACGTGTTTCCTTTTCAAATTCCAAAAGTATTACATGTCTATCTCTATAAAGTAACAACAAAACCATTGCATAAAAAATGTAAGTTTAAAATTAAATTAAAATTAGATCATTATTATTATGATAAATACACCAAATATGGAAAATTTGTTTTCAAACACAACCATAAAAAAAGTGTTAGTTTATCAAATACAACTACAAACTTATTAAGCCAGCCTAGATCCATCTTAACACGGATCTATCAAGTGCTGGGAGGGATCCAATCTCTCGATGTGCAAACCTCTTTTTTGGCGCTCGATAGATCTAGGTTAAGATGGATCTAGGCTAGTTATATAATACTATATAATATATATATTTTTATCTATGTGTCTCTTTCTTAATCCCTCTCTCTATCTCACCCCCCAAACATACACACTCTCTCTCCATATCTACCTCTCTCTCCCTCCCTCTTCCTCTTTGCCTCTCTCTCTTCCCTCTATATCTCCTCTCTCCACCGTTCCCTTGTCACTCCCTCTCTCGCTCTACCTTTCTCCCTCTATGTTTTTCTTCTTCCTTCCCTCTCTCCCCCTCTAACTTCATCTCTCTCTCCTCTCTCCCTTTCTCTCTCACCTCCCTCTGCCCCCCCATCACTCTCTCTCTCCCCCATCCATCTTTGTGCCTCCCTCTCTCTCTCTTTCCCTTCTCTCTCTATCTTTATCCCCACCTATTCTCTGTCTCCCCTCCTCTCTTCTCTCCCTCTCTCTCTATCCATCTATCCCGTGTCACTCCCTCTCTCTCTCCACCTCTATCTCCCTAGACCTTAGTTCTTTCCTCCCTCTCTCTCCACCTCTATCTCCATATGCCTTAGTTCTTTCCTCCCTCTCTCTCCCCCTCCAACTCCATATCTCTCTCCCCCACTCGCTTCTCCTCTTTCTCCCCTCTCTCTCTTCCTACCTCCTTCTCTGTATCTCCCCCCATCACTCTCTTTCACTCTCTCTATCTCTCTCTCTATCCACCCTCCATCTTTGTCATTATCTCCCTCCCCCTTTCTTCCCTTCACTTTTCTTTCTATCATCACTTGGATCATTAGTTAAGATAGATCTATGTTGGTTCTTACTAATATTTGTATTATATAAATTTCACATCTTTAAATACAAAAGTATTCTTATTTTTAATTTTATTAAAACCTTAATTTAATTTATATTGGAATAATTTTAGTAATTGTGAGGATAGAAGATTTATATATATCTCAAAACTAATTGCAACCCTTTTCCTATTAGCTTCAAATAAAAAATGTTATAAAATTAAAATATTTTTATTGTGAAATAAGTTATGGTTTTTGGGCATGTTGTATTGATAAGGCATGATATTGGCCCATGGTATTGTAGCAAAGCCTATATACAAGTTAATAATATCCATGGTAAAGTGGGGGTGAATATCGATGGTTAAAAATCCTGTCATATTGTTATAAAATATTTAAATTGTGAAATAAGATATGATTTTTTGGCATGTGGTATTGATAAGCCATGGTATTAGCCCATGTTATTGTAACAAAGCATATTCACAAGTTCATAATATCAATGAAAAAGCCGGGGTGAATATCCATGATTAAGAATCCTGTCATATTCTTATAAAATATTTTGATTTTGAAATAAATTATGTTTTTTGGGCATGTGATATTGGTAGGCCATGGTATTGGCCCATGATATTGTAAAAAAGTCTATTTCCAAGTTAATAATATCCATGGTAAAGTGTGAATGAATATCCATGGTTAAGAATATTTTCATATTGTTATAAATATTTTGATTGTGAAATAAGTTATGTTCTTAGAGCATGTTGTATTGATAAGCCATAGTATTGGCCCATGGTATTATAACAAAACCAATTTTTTACAAGTTAATAATATCCACTGTAAAGTGGGGGGTGAATATCCATCGTTAAGAAATCTTGTCATATTGTTACAAAATATTTTGGTTGTGAAATAAGTTATGGTTTTAGGGCTTGAGGTATTGATAAGCCATGGTATTGGCTCATGGTATTGTAACAAAACCTATTCACAAGTTAATAACAAAATCAAAATATAACTAATTGAATTTTATTATTTCTATTATTAGTTGAGCCAACATTTAGATTTTTGCACTCATCCCCATAATTTTTACTTTTATTATTATTATTACTATTATTCTTTAACTAAGCCCATATTTAGAATTGTTTACATACTTACATTACACCTACACATCTACTCTATACTCTATAAATATTGTATTTATTGTTTTTTAGGGAGGGAAGTTTTAACATTTTTGAAAAAAATCAGCCTTAATTTTGATGTAACAAAGCCCTCCTAATTCCAATCTTCATTTACTTTCTAAAACAAGTAGTATATTTTCACTCTTCATAGGGCGCAGGGAAAACTAGTAGATATTTTCACTTTTCACAGGGCATGAGGGAAAACAATATTGAAGAGAGTCGCGAATTAAATTTTCACTTTTCATAAAGCGGAGGGAGGGAAAACTAGTAAGATATTTTCACTTTTCACAAGGCAAGAGGGAAAACTAGATTGAAGAGAGTTGTGAATTAAATTTTCACTTTTCATAAGGCAGAGGGAGGGAAAACTAGTAATATTTTTTCACTTTTCACAGGGCCGGAGGGAAAAGGAGATTGAAGAGAGTTGTGAATTAAGGTTTTACCAGTGGCAAATTGATATCAAACCCCACTATTAGATCTTCAATCTATTAATGGCGCCCAGGTATGTTTCATTTCTAACCTCGCTGCATTTACACCCCATTTTTAGTCTTCTTCCCCACAGGGAGGAGTAAACACACCTCATATCTCTGCTTCAAAATTCACTAGTTTTTTTCATCCTTGCTTTTAAGTTTACGAGTAGCATATTTTCACTTTTCACAGGGCAAGAGGGAAAATGAGGTTGAAGAAAGTTGTGAATTAAGGTTTTACCAGTAGCAGACTAATATCAAACCCACAATTGGATCTTCAATCCATTAATGGTGCCCAGATATGTTTCATTTCTAACCTCGCTGCATTTCCACCCCACTTTTAGTCTTCTTCTACACAAGGAGGACTAGTTCAAAATTCACTATTTTTTTTCATCATTTCTTTTAAGTTTAAGAGTAGCATATTTTAACTTTTCACAGGGCGAGAGGGAAAACAAGATTGAAAAGTGTTGTGAATTAACGTTTTACCAGTAGACTGATATCGAACCCGACCATTGGATCTTCAATCCATTAATAGCGCCCAAATATGCTTTATTTCTAACCTCGCTCCATCTCCACCCCAATTTTAGTCTTCTTCCACACAGGGAGAAGTACACACACCTCAGATCCCCCACCATTGGATCTTCAATCCTTTAATGGCGCCCAAGTATGTTTCATTTCTAACCTCGCTGCATTTACACCCCACGTTTAGTCTTCTTCCACATAGGGAGGAGTACACACACCTCAGAGCAGGGAAAATTTTAAGGATGAAAATTTGTCTTAAAATTTAGAAACCTTGACGAATCTTACTAGACCCTAAATTGCAAATTATAAAATATTAGTTGATATATTTGTAAAAACATGAAAATTTCTAATAGTTTTATATATATTCTTTATACATTTTTGCAATTTTTAATATAAAATAATTTTATACTATAAAATTTGGGCAAATCATTTTTAGAAAAAAAATGGAAATTAGCAAATCTTTTTTTTGGAAAAACCATGGAAAATTAGCCCACTTGCGAATATTAGCCCCTAAAAGTTTCCATGCCTTAGATATCTAGTTCAAAATTCACTATTTTTTCATCCTTTCTTTTAAGTTTACGAGTAGCATATTTTCACTTTAGGGAAAAATAGATTGAAGAGAGTTGTGAGTTAAGGTTTTACCTCTTCAATCCATTAATGGCACCTAGATATGTTTCATTTCTAACCTCGCTACATTTCCACCCCAATTTTAGTCTTCTTCCACACAAGGAGGATTGGTTCAAAATTCACTATTTTTTTCATCCTTTCTTTTAAGTTTAAGAGTAGAATATTTTCACTTTTCACAGGGAAGGAGGGACAACAAGGGAACATAGGTAAAATCATATATATTTTTCCTTCTTTTATGGTTTGTCTCTATAGAGTTTATTTTACTGGGTGTACACTGTATGCATATCAAAATTTGTCTTTAGGAAATCCTATTTTTATTCTTTCCAAGAAAAACTCTTTGGGGAATCCCAATGGATGTTTCCCCACATTCATGGATGGCATCCCACATAAACCCATTGGCATTTACTAGTGCACCTCACCCAAGGGATTTCAAATAGGGCACCTGCCAGCACAAAATTAGCCAAATACCCAGTAACATTAATGACATTTGGTTGGGCTAACCCCTTGGGCTCAATAGATCATAATCAACTACACTATTTTCCATATTAACATATTGATCCTATTTAACATTTTGTTAGAGTAACCATAACAATCCAAGCATGTTCCTATTTTTATTTTGATTTTTAATTCCTTCTTTGGTGTGGTGACAACTTTATATGACTGTATAGATGTTTATTTTTGTCAGAATATATGTTGAAAAGTAGATGCTCTCTTACATTCTACCTTGTATGTTATGTTTTGATGGAGTTCAGTTTCATTAGTTGTGACCAAAGAACTGTGTCAGGCATGTATACAAGGATTCTTGTATCACTATTTATAAAATGAACATTGTCCTTAAACAAGCAAAGTAGACCCTTAATGCTACATGTGATGGAGTTCAGTTTCATTAGTTGTGATCAAAGAACTATGTCAAGCATGTATACAAGGATTCTTGTATCACTATTTATAAAATGAACATTGTCCTTAAACAAGCAAAGTAGATCCTTAATGCTACATGTTTTTATCTCAGGGAACTTCCAATCCTAATAAATGAGGTGAAATTTAAGTGTTTCCAGAATCCAAATCTCAGGTTTTGTGAATTCACTCATATATGGTCTTGGAAAAGCGAAGTGAAATTTAATTACTTCCAAATCTTAAGTTCTGTGAATTTGCTCATATTTTGTGCTGGAATCTTTGGAGCAAACGGGAAGAATTTCTTTTAGTTGCATTCAAATTTTCCAAAAATAATACTAAATCTCTCCTTGACTAAAATTCTCCCTAAAATGGCTTTGGGATTGAAAATTTTGTAAATATTTTTAGGGAAACAACCCAAAATACTTTTTCCAGATTAGATTTTTATAACACTAGGTACTAAAATAGTCTTCTATTTTCTGCTGCAAATGTCTGATAGAGTCTTCCTAGAAACTGATTAGAAAATTAGGTAGATGCGCTGGACGGAATAAATAATTTTTAATGAATAATCACTTAACATAAATGATATATTAGGTTGCATAAATATCTAACTCAGAAGCATGAAATGAAGGATAAATATCAATGAGATTTACATATTCTTAATTGATTTGAATAAGGCTAGGAATAACTTTGAATAGAGGGTGTTGAAAATAAACATAATTTTGTTCTGGTTGGATAGATTTAGAACTAAAAATCAACAGTTTTCTTTCTTGCATAACTTGGGAAGATTTTTGTATCTCAAGTATCAACCTTATTGAATAGTATGATTTATGCCTTCCAATGTTGAGATATGTTGTGATACCACTTGCTAGTAACCTAAACACTTGGGATGAAAATTTTGTTGTGAATTTTACTTGCAAAAGATATAAGTGAAAATATAGATTAATTATCCCTTGTGTAGAATTTCCTTGAAATTCTGCTACTGCTTGAATGAATAAACCTGAAACTAATTGTTACATGAAGACAAAAAATATCTCTACCAATTTGTAGTGGAATAGAACAGAAATAAAACATAGTCACACTATAGCAAAAAAAAAAAAAATTAAAAAAAAAAAAAAAAAAAAATTATATTATATAATATATATATATATATATAAAATATATAAAAAAAAAAAACAAAAACAAAAACAAAAAAAAAAAAAAAAAAACAAACAAACAAACAAACAAACAAACAAACAAAACAAACAAACAAACAAACAAACAAACTTTTCTATGGAACCCAACTGGGAAAACCCTCTGCTAGCTATACAAATTTAAAATACTATCCATATTAGACTTTGAGACACCTTCTTCAAGACTAGGTTCATCGATGCTTATTGCTTTCCATATTAATTTTCATAAGCATTAGGGTTTTTGTCCATCAAAACAGAGTAGCTAGAAAGTGTCTCTTTGATTTTAGAAAGCAGATCAGGATCAACTTCATCCAAGAATCCCCTAGAAGGCTCATCGGTAGCAGGAAGAAAGGTCTTTTTTTATTTTATTTCATCACATGTATCCATCATAATCACTGATTTGTCTTGATTTCTTCCAAAGTCATTTTCAATGTTAGATGAAAAAGGTAATTTAGTATGATATAATCCTTAGGTAACCAACCTCTGACATATTGTTGGTTAATTTATGCTGTTTGAAGTTTATTGTGTTTGAGTTTTATCATGAAAATACTAGAAGTGCACTAGAATGGGTGAGTTGATTATCTTGATAACAATGTTATGGCTTGATCTAGTCCTTGAAAGGAACCTATAGTTGATGGTCAAAATTTCACATTCGCTTCATTTTTTTATCTTCACATATAACAAATATCTTTATGTTATAGCCTCTAGCTAGATATTTACAGTAATTGCCACTCAGAAGTTGGATGCCATCATTTTGGAGGTTGAGCTTACTCAACTTACCTTTGTTTGAGTTTAAAATGTCATTAGATCTCATTATATCATCTATTGCAGAGCATGAATCCAATTTACCTTTGTTTCAATTAAAAATGTAATTAGATCCTACTATATCATCTTTTGTAGAGAATGAATCCAATTTCTCATAGTCCATTTCCTTGAGGTATAACAAAGCTACTTTAATTCATTAAACTTACTTTTCATATTATATTTGTTGATTGTGATTCTGTAGGCCACATTTGCATTGGAAAAGGGGCATATTTAATGAAGTGTGGAAGGACAGGGAAGCTTCAGTTATGTCCTTTCAAACTTTCTAAGGTATGTAATAAATTTTTAAAACTTCATAGAATGTTGTGCTTTAACTTTTTCTTTTGATAATGGATTATTTATGTGATCTCCCCTCTCTTACACACAACCAAAGTCCAGACATACATGATTTTTTAGGATATGTGGACAATGGACAGATTTACATTAACCATTTATCTATAAATTTACATTGTAGAAGATCAAACATTTACAGTTGAATATTTCCTTGCCACTAAATTAGAGTTTAAGAGTCAGAATCCTATTTTTTAGGCATATACCTGACTTTTAAATCAAATTATTGCTGACTCTGTACAGACCTTCCATGTGAGGGAAAAGAGTGTTCACTACCATTGCTTAATCTTTCTACTAACCAAGTAAAGATTCCAAATGTGTATAAATTAGTGGCTCCTTAAAGAATCCCAAGAGTGGTGCTATTGTAGCAACAACAAATTCATTTATTTTGAGTTCTTCATTAGTGCATTGATAATATATTTTTTATTCCATACAATACCTCAACAGTGTATGATCAAATTACAGTTAAGCCTGTGATAATATTTTGACTTACCCTCTTTTAGAGGGAAACTAGAGTGTGTGTCAAGTTTGCACATCACAATGGTATCATGAAAAGTTTACCTGGGACAAGTTTTGTGGATCTAAGCAGCCAAATACCAATTGGAATTCAAGAGGCAACAATACTACAAAGTTGGAAAGAGGTTTCACAGTTAACCTAGATTTCACATTATGGCTGGAGTCGGTTTGTTGGCAAGATGTTGGATACCCCAACTTCCTTTTTATGACTAAGTGCAAGATTGAATCCTTGGATATATTCCTTGCTCAATTGTTATTAGGTGATGGGTTTTCTCAGAAGTGTTCCACGCCTATAAACTTTACTAGAGTTGTTCTTGAGTCTTCGAAGTTGGTTAGCTTTTCAAATCACACACGTGCAAGAAGAGGAGAAATAATATTCTCGGGTAATTTGAATTTATCTACCTGTGAATAGGGTGTTCCCATTCATAAACCTGATGACTCACTCTACTTATT
This sequence comes from Pinus taeda, assembly GCA_000404065.3. NCBI lineage: Eukaryota > Viridiplantae > Streptophyta > Pinopsida > Pinales > Pinaceae > Pinus > Pinus taeda. The sequence goes on along the minus strand of APFE030197068.1, from coordinate 54,338 downwards.
TCTAGCAAATAACTTTGGGACTTGCCATGAATCGTGAGACAATTTCAACCCCATAACTATAAATTTCTTATTTAAATCTATACCCAATAGATTAGAATCTACACAAGGAGAACTCCATTCTTGTTTCGAAAGAACCTGCAATTGACTTGTATCATGCTATTTAATTTTTTCTGTATTTATTCACATCTTTGGTCTCTAACATAAAGATGCAAAAGGCTACCTAACATTTTCTATACTAACACTCCTAAAAAATAACAAAGTATGCCCAAATCTATCATTCAAATCATCTATGTAGCTCACCTTTTGGTTTTTCAATTATCGAAGTTTTTAACTATATTGATGAGAACTTCTACAGCCGATACCACAGTGACAATATATGTTATATTTTTATCTGTGTTTCTCTAAAGGTGTTTCTCCTTCAATAGAGTAGCAATACACTGTAGTTTCCATTTAGGGGAGAAGTGTACCTAGTAGCAACCTTGGCGTGTGTGCAGATGGGTTGAATGCACATTAGACTCTATTTGTTGTTTTGAAGGTGTTTCTCCTTCAACATTACTTCATCTTGGCAGATACTTTCGGTCTACGCCTTTAGTAGATGCATGCAGCCTTGGGATACATGTTGTAGATTATAGTTTTCCTATGAGGTTGTAGCAATGATGAAAGAAGTGCATCGATTTTAGGCACATTTAGTATGTTTTTATAGTTTGACTTAGATGTTCACTATTCTTAATTTAGGTTTTTTTCTTAGTTTTGTTTTATGCACAGATTTATCTTTAAGAAAAGTGCATAGTAGAGAAGGGTTCTATATTTTGAGTAGGGGACACACTTCTAGGTAGGAGGTACTCTATTCTAGGAAGCTTTTTCCATGCAGGTTAGGTGCTTTATCAGAGAATCCAAGGAGACGATATTGTAGAAATAAGAAATTTGTTTATTTTGAGTTCTTCATTAGTGCATTGATAGTATATTGTTTATTCCATGCAATAACTCAATATTGTATACAACCATATTTAGTATGCTTTTATAGTTTGACATAGATGCTCACTTTTCTTAATTTAGGCGTTTTCCTTAGTTCTATTTTATGCACAAATTTATCTTTAAGAAAAGTGCACAATAGAGAAGTGTTCTATATTTTGAGTAGGGGACACACTTCTAGGTAGGAGGTACCCTATTCTAGGAAGCCTTTTCCATGTAGGTTAGGTGCTTTATCCAAGAATCCCAATAGGCGCTATTGTAGCAATAAGAAATTTGTTTATTTTGAGTTCTTCATTAGTGCATTGATAGTATATTGTTTATTCCATGCAATACCTCAATATTGTATGATCAAATTACAGTTAAGATTGTCATTATATTTTGACTTACCCTCTTTTAGAGGGAAACTAGAGTGTGTGTCAAGCTTGCATATCACAGTTGTATCATGCAGAGTTTACCTAGCACGAGTTTTTTGGATCTAAGCAGCTAGATACCTGTTGGAATTCAATAGGGAATAATACTATAAAGTGGGAAAGAGGTTTCACAGTTAACCTGCCTTTCACATTATGGTTGGAGTCTATTTTCTGGCAAGATGCTGGATACCCCAACTTCCTTTTTATGGTTGAGTGCAAGATTGAATCCTTCGACATATTCCTCGCTCAATTTTCATTAAGCGATGGGTTTTCTTAGAAGTGATTCACATATATAAACTTTACCCAAGTTGTTATTGAGTCTTTGGATGTGGTCATCTTTTCAAAGCACACACGTACAAGAAGACGAGAAATAATATGCCTGACTAATTTCAAGTTATCTTCCAGCAAATAGGGTGTTCCCTTCCATAAACCTGACGACTCGCTCAACTTCTTTCTAGTGAACAAATTTGGGGCTTTTCATGAATTGTGAGATAATTTCAACCCCATAACTATCAGTTTCTTATTTAAACTTATACCCACTAGATTAGAACCTGCACAAGGAGGATTTCATTCCTGTTTCAAAATAACCTGCAATTGAATTATACCATGCTATTTAATATTTTATGTATTTCTTCGCATCCTTGGCCTGTGATATAAAGACACAACAAGTTACCTTGCATTTTCTATACTAACAATCCTAAAGAATAATAAAGAATGCCCAAATCTCTCATTTCAAATGATATATGCATCTCACTTTTTGGTTTTTCAATTATCAAATTTGTTACCTATATTGATGAGATCATCGACAATCAAGGCCACAGTGACAATATCTGTTATAGTTTTATCTGTGTTGCATTAAAGGTGTTTTTCCTTCAGCAGCACTATAATACATTGTAGTTTCCATTCATCAAAGAAGTGTATCCAGTAGCAGCCTTGGTCTGTGTGCAAATGGGTTGATTTCACAATAGAATTTATCTATTGTTCTGAAGGTGTTTCTCTTTCAATAGTACTTCATCTCAGTAGATCCTTTCAATCTACACCTTCAAAAAATGCATACATCCTTGGGGTACATGATATAGATTCCAGTTTCGCTGTGAGGATATAGCAACGATGAAAGAGTCACATTGATTTTAGGCATCTTATTGTTCTTGTATGAAAGCATGCTTATCTAGTGTTTCCCAAACTTATATAGAGCCATATTTATTATACTTTTATAGTTTGACTTAGATGCTCACTTTTCTTAATTTAGTTGTTTTTCTTAATACTATTTTATGCACAGATTTATCTTTAAGAAAAGTGCACAGTAGAGAAGGGTTCTGTATTTTGAGCAGGGGACACTCTTCTAGATAGGAGGTACTCTATTCTAGAAAGCTTTTGTCATGCATGTTAGGTGTTTTGTCCTAAACAGAGTTCCAAGTCCTTGCCTCCTTGACAAAGTCCCTTCCAGACAAGATACTGGTGGATAGAGTTCCAAGTCCCTAAATTTTCCAAAACCCCACCTAACCCTAGCTATCTAGCCTAAAATCCTTTACATTCCAGTCATCTCTTCGATGTGATTTCAGAGAGAGAGCCCTCTCTAGTTTGGTAGGGCTAGCTACCAAACTAAAAGCTTGGTTCGTGGTTACCTTTGTCGATCTCTTCATCAGCCTAGGACATTATGGAGGATAACAAAGGGCATGACAACTAAGGAGTGCCAAGGTGTTCTAGTGAATGTAAGGTTCCCAAGTCATGGAAAAACGCAATGCTAGTTGTGAGCTCATGACTACCAAGGTGTGTTAGGGAATGCTAGGGCATGCTAAGATGTGCCAGATAGTACGAAGACATGTCAAACAAGATAAGATGTGCCAAGTGCTAAGGCGTGCTAAGATGTACAAGGGTTTCAAGTCCCTAGCTCCTCTTCTTCCATATGATATCCACTTATGACATTTCCTTTAAAATATTTGGTGCATTTGATAGTTATAGGTCCTTTATAGGCTATAAATGTCTTTAGAGTTTCACTTCTAACTAAGTATTCAATTGAACATATTGATTCTCTTATACATAATTATTTTTCCCTCCACCCAATTTTCATAACTTCAATAACCATTAGGTAGGGACCTACATCTTCGATGTTTCTTTGCTTGTTTCGTAAAATATTGCTGAGACTTTAGTTTATTGAAAGTTGTAGAATTTACAATTTATGAAGTTTCAAGGTCTAATTTTAAAAAGTGTAATTCTTTAAAGGGTGCTAGCTCAATGGAAGAGCACTTGCTTTACAAGCAAGAGGTTGGTGGTTTGATTCCATCATGCACTGACATCCCTATGGAATGGCGAGGATCATTTTTTGGTGACAGAGGCTCTTTTGACCATCACCAATGAGCTTTGATGACATTTTTTGACCCTCACCAAAAATATGAAATGGTAACGGTCAACGAACACCACCATATATACGCATCAATAGTAACGACCCTCAAAGGTTCATAACCGTAAATCGTTGTTGTTGATATGAAATGGTGACGGTCATTGTTTGTCATCATAGTCATTTTTCGTGATGGACATTGAATGTCACCACAACACCTATACTTCTAGCAATGCGACTTTTGGTGACGGTCAATGAATGTCACCATATATATGCACCAATAGTGACAGCCATTAAAGATCCATCACAATAAATCATTATTGTTCATATGAAATGGTGATGGCCACTATCCATCATTATAATCAATATTCATGATGGACCTTGAATGTCACTATAACACCTATACTTTTGGCGATGCCACCTTTTGTGACATTCAGTTTTTGGTGACCGAGGCTATGGTCTGTCACCATTGCTCATATGCAATGGTGACGTTCGCTGTCCATAATTATAAATCATTATTGGTGAAAAAATTTGAATGTCACTACAACGCCTATACTTTTGGCGATGCCACCTTTGGTGACGTTCAGGTTTTGGTGACAGAGGCTATGGTCCATCACCATTGCTCATATGAAATGGTGATGGTCGTTATCCATCATTATAAATCAACATTGGTGATGAATTTTGTATATCACTACAACACCTATACTTTTGGCAATGCCACCTTTGGTGACGTTCATTTTTTGGTGAAGAATGCTCTTTTGACTGTCACCAATGAGCTTATGGTGACATTTTTTGCCCCTCACCAATTTCCTTTTTTCTTGTAGTGATGTCTTCCACATTGAACATGGAGTATCCTTCCCATGGATACTTGATACAATATGGTATTGAACTCCCTCAAGGATGATCCATCTTGCCCTCGCCACACACTTCTTCCACTTAGCCAACTCTTGTGCATTAGTTGAACTTGGTTTTGGGATTTCTTGATCTATGAAATCCTTCAAGCCATTATCTTCTAATACAGCCTCCATGCGATCTTTCCATCCAAGGCATACTCAAGTCGCAATCCATAGAACACCATTGACCAACCTAAAGTATGATATGAATTTGATTTGCACCTGTAACCCCAAACTTCAAACTTCAAATTCTCTTCTCAGTATACTATTCACAGCTCCGATAAACTTTGCTTTGATACCATGTAGAAATTATGACTGTAGATTAACCTAATAATGCAATATAACTAAAGCCAAATACTTTAATCTACTTCTACAATCAATTAGCGAAAGCTTAAAATATTTGAGCAAGATCAAGCGGAACACATATAACCAGAGAAGAATCAATGCACATGAAACATAGAAGAATACTCAGGGGAATGCCTTAGCTAAAAACCCAACTATCTATATTATCGTACAAGGTGGAAATACATTAGAATTATACAAAGCCTTAGCTCTCACAGCTAGCCAGCTCTCAGTACAATCCTCTTGGATGCTCACAGGAAAACAAAGCTTCTCACAAGCCTTCTCCTCTACCCTCCAAGCTCCTATTTCCTTGCGCAGTTTCTCTGGGTGATCCTCCTGTTACCAAGTGGAAGACGGATTACTCACACTGATCCTATACCCTGTCGGAACTGTGCAATCCTCAAGGAACCTTACCTTAACTACATGCATGAGTTTCCTTTATATGAAAACACATGAAACTGATAGTAACCTATCCTTAACTTTAATCTCAACTGGATCTTTCTCTAAATAGACATGCCTGAGTTTCTGATGAGGGAATCTTCAGTTATCTGGAGTACACTTGTTGAGTGCATGCATGCATCAACTGACTGATAACTCACAATTAGTTCCTCAAATAGTTTGGAACTAATTTAATTGGACTTAACTCAGTAAACTAATCTAACTAATTACAACTCAAATATAATTCAATTGTAACTCCTTAATTAAGCGATAATCTCCTTAATTTAAGGGATAATTGTTGCATGATTGGAGAAAGAATTCTATCTTGAATTTTTCCAACTAATTAATCCATAATGAATTAATTAATTATTTCCAGGCAGCTAGTGAGACTAAATTCGAATTTTAATTCAAGGACAAATTAAAATTGGAATATTCTAGATTCTATTTTTATCATTTCTTGTTGCTATTTTCAACAGGGCTCATAGATGTTTTCACCATTGTCATGGAATCTAAAAGACAAGTAGATGAAATAGCATGATTCAAGGATGAATCGACTATGATAGAGCTAGTCACACTTCCAAAATTTACTGATAAAAATTTTAAATTTTGGGATCTGTCAAAATGAAAGCTTTTCTTTGATGTAAATAATTGATTGAGCATTGGTCTAATAACCCATGTGAGGAAGTATGTGATGCCTTAGTATTGGATCTTATAAAACATGCATTGGATGATAATTCCTTGTTTAACGTAGCAACAACTACATCTTCCTAGGAAGCATGGATGACCTTCGAAGTAGAATTTGTATAAAGGAAAGTGACATAAACCAACAGATCCTGTTACAACTCCCTTAACTACAATGGGCCTTTTCCATTAGTTGGGTTTCCATATGAACCCATGTGAAGAAATATGGAATCAAAGTTCATTTAAAAACTAATGTTATGAACATAATTGGGTTTTTTGAACATGAATAAATATTTTTCTAGTCTTTGTCATCCTTTTAGAGACACCTATCTTGGAATCTAGTGAAATATGCATGAAAAATATGAAAAAGGCTGATGTTAAATTTCACTTTCAATAATGATGAGGTCAATAAATGAGTACATTTCTATAATACTAGGTGAAGAGGTCCAAGGATTAATAAGTGATAATCCTGACATCAAGAATTTGTAAAGAATACTAGTCAAATATGGTATCACTAAAGTTTGGAACTTCTACAATGCTAATGAGTCCAATTAACTTGGGAAAAAGGACTTCTACAAAGTAGAATATGGAACAAAAGAACTTCTACAAAGTAGAGGGTTGTTCCATTTCCTTTCCCACATTTAAATGAAAAGTTCTATACTTATAAGGATGTAAGACATCATATCATTCCTAAGAGAATGATACGCAACCTACATTTTATGGGTGTCAAAACATGTTGAAATATTTAATATGATGTTGCATGCAAATCTATAGCATGCAAGACACACATAACGTTCTTCTCTCTCCTAATGTGATATAGACAAGTGTCTAACAAGTACCAAGTCAACCCTCCAAAAGTTTTCCACAAATTATCTTTCAACTATCCACAATGAACTCGATCAAAGACTTGACCTAGATTTGTACAAGGGCCAAATTTAGGCCTTCTTTATTGTCCCAAAAATCTCGGTCTTCACCACATAATAGACTCTGATTTCAACTTTGAATGGGCTCAGATATTATCACAGACAGGGCTTGAACTTCACCCTCAAAATGGGCAAAGTATTCATCACAAAAAAGGCTTGGACTTCATCTTAGATAAGTTCAGATTTCACAAATTCCATAGAGATGGTGTTCCACTAGGGGCTTGTTCAAGTCTTGACCTAGTGACCATAGGGTTTCATAGGGTCTTATAAACATGATTGAGATTAGTTTAATGTAACTGGTTGAGACTAAATAAAATGTAATAAATTCTATTATAAAAATTGTTGAAGCTATGAAATTCTATTTTTGTAACTAGATCATCCATTACAATATGACAAAATATAATATCAATAGGATGGAATCATTTTGTTTCTACATAATTTTCTAACTTATTAGTTTGGTTCATCTTCATAGTTTCTTATTAGAGTACACCACTACACTAAAACATTATTTCAAAATGAAATTGTTGGACTAATTTCCTTTGTAGTAGTAGGCTCAATACAATTTCTATCGAAATGTTTTGTTGTGGCCCAACATACAACAATATTTGGATGGAAAGGTTCATTATGGGTGGCATGATTTTTATCCCTTCAACTCATTAGATTCTTTTTTTGTTCATGGTATTTTTTTCTCTGAACTTTCCTTTTCCAATGGGTTGATATTATTTTCTTTATTCATTTGTCATGGCCAAGTGAAAGAAGAAGAATGCAGCTTATCACCTACACCTAGTTGTTCTCGCTCAATGTCAAAGAGGGTATTCCACCTTTCCAAACACATAGGGGACATTTCTATGTTCCAGTAATGCGAGAGAAAATAGTTTGCATGCTCCTCTTTACTAAATTTGAAAGAAACCCATCCTTTTGGAATGGTGCATATAGATGGAAGAGCATCTAGAATGTGTCCCCAGTTCTCCTACACTGACCTCCTTGTCGAAGTGTCTTTAGAGGGTTTGGTTGTATCTTGAGGGTGTACCCTCGACAGATCCTTGGTGCTAGGAAGACCTAGGTTTGGTGACTTTCCTTCATACTCTACGCCATGACTGAAACAAGAGGGCGAGCCTAATGATACAACAATGGAATTGGGAGAGATTTGAGCATTACCTTGTAGGTCTTCCACATGACCATCCACATTCCCCGCGAGAGCTCCCGAAATCTACAGTTCTTGGCAGAAGACTACTATGTTTTCCTGAAGGCTTTGAACATTATAGCTAATGCTGACAGGTTCAAAAGTTTGTAATTGGTTGTTAGGTTTTAAGAAGGTCTCGACGAAATTTAGGTCCTCGATCGAGAAATGTGGTGAAAGAGATATTTGTTTGGTCAAATCTGTTGATATTGTTGTCAGGATCTCAGATGACGCCTCCTTATTCTACAAGGAGGAGGAAAACTCATTGGTTCTGGAAATGTTTGGGGAAAATGGAATCCCTTCCTTGATATTTTCCAGTGATGCAAAAAAAATCGAGTTTGGTGAACCAGGTCTCACTTCTATCTCCATTCCAAGCTACTGAGGTGGAGGGCTTGTCTAGACGGAGATATTCTCTGTTGGGTCTTCCAAGTAATCTATTGATTCCTCCTCCATAATTATATATTCTAGACACCATCAATATTTTCAAGGGAGTAAAAAATAAAACCGTCACAGCAGAGTACCTTAACATGTGGACACAACGAAAACACTAACTCCCACCTAGTTTGTTAGACCCCTATACTACTAGTGTAACCCCTTATTGTTATTAGTACAACCCACTTATTATATTGATGTACCCATGCAATGCCCATATTGTTACTATTGTGCCCCATAGAAGCCCACTATTGTTATTATTGTGCCCTTACATTATTATTGTTATGTCGGCTTTGATTATGTTATGACCCCTTAGATTCCTATATATAGAAAGGAGGTCTTTTCATTTGTATCATCGAAGAATTGTTCATTTATGTAATGTAAAGGAGGTTACCCCCTCAAAGAGGCTTAATTCTAAGGGGTTGATCTATCTTTTCTATCTTTTCTTGAGCTGGTTTCATAACATTTGGTATCAGAGCTTTGGATTCTAGGGTTTCGTTGCTCCAAACAAGTCATCGTGGCATTTTCGCTATAACATTTTTCTGTGACGTTTCAGAAGTCAAAAAAAAAACCCATTTGAGAAGAATTGGCGCAGAACTTTGGGTCCGAATTTCAGAGCGTTTCGTGGGATATTTTCGGAGATATGATCTGAGGAAGTTTGCCTTTTTGCAGACTCCTGAATTACACTCAAAACAGGTGACCTGGGGAAAATCGTCATAACTTTCTTTCTGAGCATCGGATTGAAATTTCGTAAGAAGGTGCAGAAAGAAGACGGACTTTAGTTTTCATTTATATATTTTGCAGAGTCAAATGTTGAAACAGTGACATGTGGCACGTCGTACAAGTTCGCTCTACTGAATTAGTCTATAATCAGGTCACTGTGGGACATTTGGCATAACTCTTCATTGGAGAATCCAATTGGGGTCAGACTAGTGGCATTGGAAAGAGGAAACAGAGGACTACTACAGATCGTAGTTTCAGAGCTTAAAGATCTGAAAGTACATAGTTACAGTCATTTCAAGATTGAGCTCCTAAAATCAAGAAAAAGCAAGATGATGAAGTTTGATGGGAAGGATCCAGTAAATTGGATACTTCAGATGGAGCAATATTTTGATCTACATGGTGTACCACTGTTACAAAAAGGTATGTATTGCATCTTCATATTTAGAACCGGATCAATTTTTATGGTATAAAGGGCTTTGTTCTCGTAAAAAACTTGTTACGTGGTCAATTTTCACGGAGGAAATGATAGCACATTATGAGGATACAAAGAGCAACACCTTTTTTAGAGCAACACCACAACAATTGGAAAGAGTAAAAGGGCTTTGTGACATACTAGAAAGTAAAATTATGGCAACAATGAATTCTACCCCTCACAGCTATGAAGATGGAAGTGTTGTTTCTCCTAGCCTTCCACAACCTACAAGGTTACACCACAACAATTGGAAGAAAAAAGAGAAAAAGGGCTTTGTTACAATTGTGATAGCAAATGCACTAAAGGTCATAAGTGTGCTGAGAAGAAATTATTTTACATAGAATATGAAGAGGAGGAGGAAAAGGATCAATAATCATCAAAAGAAGAGGATGTATGCCAGGACCCCACCCCAGAGAAAGAAGAAATGAATCAGACCATATCTTGTAAAGCATTGGCAAGAATTACCACTCCTCAAACTCTCAAGATAGAAGGACATATCAAGAAGAAAAAGGTGCAAGAAGTGAAAGATCACATCGAGAAAGAAGAAATGAATCCAACCATATCTTGTAATTCATTGGTTGAAATTACCACTCCTCAAACTATCAAGATAGAAGGACATATTAAGAAGCAAAATGTTCAAGAAGTGAAAGATCACATCGAGGATCAAGAAATGAATCTGACCACATCTTGTAAAGGATTGGAAGAAATTACCACTCCTCAAACTCTAGAGATAGAAGGACATATCAAGAAGAAAAAGGTTCAAGCAGTGAAAGATCACATCGAGCATCAACAACAAGTTCTCCAACTTTTAAAGGATAACGCCACCTTGGTGCAAAATCAAATGAAACAACAGGTAGATCAACATCATAGTGAAAAATGTTTTGATGTAGGTGATTGGTATTTTTA
>APFE030197068.1:12023-40079 GCA_000404065.3 Pinus taeda | reverse complement strand
TTAGACCCCTATACTACTAGTGTAACCCCTTATTGTTATTAGTACAACCCACTTATTATATTGATGTACCCATGCATTTCCCATATTGTTACTATTGTGCCCCATAGAAGCCCACTATTGTTATTATTGTGCCCTTACATTATTATTGTTATGTCGGCTCTGACTATGTTATGACCCCTTAGACTCCTATATATAGAAAGGAGGTCTTTTCATTTGTATCATCGAAGAATTGTTCATTTATGTAATGTAAAGGAGTTTCCCCCTCGAAGAGGCTGAATTCTAAGGCGTTGATCTATCTTTCCTATCTTTTCTTGAGCTGGTTTCATAACATAGTTGCAGTGCACACCATTAACTCCTTGATCTGTTAGGGAAGACCACCGACTAGGGCTTCTAGATGCAACCACCTAAAAAGGTCTAACATCATTCCAACACTTATCTTATTCTTTTTGTGGTTGTAGTCACAATGAAGCGCGCCAGAGTACCTCAATATCCATTAGGGAAGACCGCAAACTGACTGCTTCATATGTATGAATAAGTATGTTTTCATTACTTTCAAGAGAACCCAAACCCTAGCTAAAACCTATGATTTCAATAGTTGCAGTGATGCTAACCACAAAACCCAAGATACTTAAAATATTAATTTAAGAGAAAATAATAATTTTGTCATAAGTCTTTCTTTTCTTAAAATTTTATTTTATGTTAAGCCTTTTTTTCCAAGGCACTTGTCTTTGGTGGTTTTCAAAGCCCTTTTTTCTTAAAATTTTATCATTTTTTCCTATCCCCCCTCTGCTTTTCTTTGGTGCACCATGCAAATTCGAGTCTTACATTCTGTGTGGTCTAGGGTTTTGAGAAGTGTCGGGTTCCTATTCTCTATCTCGCATTATAAAATGCTCCACATTGAGTTTCCCCTGATCACTCTGATGCAATAGCCAAGGGGCACTATGGAAAGAGGAAGCGCTGCATCAAGCAACTCTTGATAACTCAGCAATGAAAATGCTCCACATCGAGCCACCTCTTAGCACTGTGATGCAGCAACCGAGAGGCATTGCGACAAGAGCACTCTCCAATGAAAATGCTCCACATCAAGCCACCCTTGAGCACTCTGATGCAGCATCTGAGAGGTGTGTGGAAAGAGGAAGCTCTTCTTTGAGCCACCCCTGAGCACTCTGCAACGTAATGCACCTCAAGTGCTTCTGGCATCCCTAGTCCGCTTTTGCTACCCAGGTATGTTCAACGCCCTCTGTGGATTGGGGGAAGTGTGTAGGATTTAATCTTGTTAATTAGGGTTTAATTGGGTCTCTCTAGTTATATTTTGTTAATTATGATTTAATAGAATTTTAATGAGTTTGTTTATAGCCATACATGACAAGAGTTATTTAAATAATACCCAATTTTCTTTTGGCTCTACCCATAAAGAATATACGATTTCCTTTTTTGTCATATTTTAACTTCTATGGATGTTTTATAGCCATTAGGGAAAGCATTTTATGTTCAAATGGTTGTGAATTTCATTGGGGTCATCCCATAAAGAAGGCATGCGTTACTCAGTTCTTGGATTTTAACTTTTATAATATTTTTATTGCCACACAAGGAAAACATTTTATGTTCAAATGGTATCCAATTTCCTTTCAGGTAACCCCATAACCAAGATCTATGTTCCTCTTTAGTCTGATTTCCAAATATATGAGTTTGTTATGGAAATATATGGTAGGAATTGTATTTTCAAATGTATGATTTAAAATTGTGCATCTCAATACTTTAGGGTTACATATTTCTCAATTTTCACGTTTATTGTTCTCTTCGAATTTTGATAGGGTTGTTACTATGAAAAACTCATAAATAGATAGGTCTAATAACTTGGCTCTTGTTATGAGCATGGTGATTTCAATGTCTTCCTAGAGATGCATAAGATCCACAATGCATATATTGAAATGGTGCCCAATCTCCTTTTGGGTCATTGTTTAATGAAGATTCATGTTCATTTTTAGTGGGTTTTCATCTTTTATGAGTTTTTGATAGCCATATGGGGTAGGTATTTTATATTCGAATATATGATTTGAAATTCTATGCATTCCCTTAGACCTTAGGGTTCCACATTTATTAGTGTGCATATTTATTCATCCCTTAGAATCGTGATAGGGATGTTACTATGCAACATCCTTGCCAAGAGGCAGGCATAATGACTTAGCTATTGTTATGAGTGTGAAGATTGAATGGTTAGTGTCTTCGTAGTGATGTAAAAGACTCACAACGCAAATGTAGACTTCATTACACTTTATTTTAGAAATTCTCTAGTTTATTCTCATTAACAATTCGACACTATAACTTGATAACTTTTTCATTAAGGATGTGATCCATTTAATCATTAGGCAAGGCTACAATGCATTTTTTCATTGAGATCAATATTCAGTATCCTACTAGTGATCTTTAAGACTCACAATGGAAATGTAGACTTCATTGCACTTCCCTCAAGAGAAACTCTACAACTTACTCATTTTACAATGAGATAGTATAAGTAGAGAACCTCTACATCGAGGATGTGATCCATTTAATCATTAAGTGAGGCTTTGATGCATTTGTTCATTGAGAAAGAAAAAGAGATTTTTTCAGTAAAGTTTTTGATATGATTTTAAACCCATTCCAGTTAAAAGCTAGAGCAAGCAATGTATCTTGGGGTCCATGATTTGTAATAAAACCAAAATTTTGTTCTGTACTGAGTCTAGCTCAGAATCCGTTGAATAGAAATATGCATTTCCTACTCTCATTATTGAATTCTATAAGGGTCGATGGTTGTTTTCACTAATTATTCATGTCCTCGACAAGAAATATTTGTTTTCTTTGTTCTATTAATGCTAATTATATTTCCATGGCTATGTAATGATATGCATGACATGGAATCTGTGTTTCACATTTTATGAGCTACTGCTAGTGTCGAACCTACCAACTAGTTGAATCAATGAAAACCTTTTAAGATCTTGATTTTCACTATTCATGTCAATATAAGAGTGTTATTAAAGAATGCAAACATTAAAACACATTCAATAGAGACATGTTGATATACCGAATGATTTTCACTATTATAGATGGATAATGCACTCTTCGTTTTTCTATCTTGTTGTCTTGAATTGGCTGACAAAATCTATCATTTCAAAGTTGGACTTGTATTAGAGGTTTTTCTTTGGATGGTAGTTTTAAACTTTTCTGCCACCACTCCTTTGATTCAGGACTGTCTAACAAACACTTGTCCTCCATTTGACAATCTAAAAAGAAAATATGTATTATCATAACTTTTCTGTATCAATAGTTTTACTTATTAGCTCTCTTGCCCCTATGTTAGTTTCTTGTGGTTTATTCTCTGCATATTTGATAGATACCAAACTAGATGATACTTCATACTCATAGATGCCAAATTACAGTATACTTGCACTCCCTTAAGAAAACTTTGGTTGGTTGTAGACTGCAATAATAAAGTGGTCAATTTAATATGTATATCTCTAATTTAAGGTGAATTTAATGAAACTGAGGTCAGATCACATGTTTAGCGTCACCAACAATGTATTTTGGAAATCAAAGCACCGTAGTCAAGGCCAAAAGTTTTATTCAAGGAATACAAGTGTTTGACACTTTTACTTGATAGGTAACTAATTTGAAGGGAACACCATATAGATTATCTTCTTAGTAAAGTGCAGTAGTACTTGACTAGTACAAATGACAATACTAAACACAAATTTGTACTGGAAAAATAACTATAGCAATGTTTATTCCAGTGCAAGGTAATTGAAGTTTTTGGGGCAATTGTTTGCTAATTAGTTAACTTTAGCAAATATGCTAGAATTATGTCTATAAACAAGAAAATCTATAGGTTCCTTTTTCCACTATTGATATATAATGTAAAGTCATAGTTAATTTCCTACCTTATATTTCCTTACTATTTGCTATTTCAAATTTGATTGAAAATTCATTCAAACATTCCTTTTAATCTATAGCTAACTATTTATCAAGGTTAAAAATAATTCACAAACTTGATGATCTATTGAATTTTCAACTTGGACACTTATGGGCCATGGCTTTACATAGCTGACATCCAGTGTTCACTATTAAAGTTACTTAGGTCTTCGACTACTAATGGAGTCATTCTCCTAAGTTATATTTTCAATAAAGGGTGATGAGTGATTATAAAATGCATTTGTGATCAACCAGTGAGAAGCCAGTCATGTTTTAGGGTAAACCAATTGAGTTTTAGGGATAACTATAAGATGTTTTGGTTCTGATTAAGCACCAATAAGTCAACTAGGCTTTGGGGGTATGGGATCAAAGTGACCATTGTAGGAAATTTCTAGGTCAGTTTCCTTGAAAGTAAAGCATGATTGGTACCATTTGGAGAAAGTTGTCTTTGCAAATTTTTTTGAGTAAGCTAAACTTTGACCCATGGGCCATTACAGTTGAACATTTGGATGTGGGTATTGTTGGGATGGGGTCCCCTAGGTTAGTTTTGGGGGTTAAAATAACCCAAGTTTTGATGTAAAGTCTCCGCTATTTGTGGATGCAGAGTGCATAGATGGTTAGGAGTCAAAGGGGTTTTATCCCCTTGTTTATGTAAATTTTGTGTCTTCTTTGAGACCCACCCATGGTCCGCGAACCATGGGATTGTATGTAAAAGGCTATAAATAGGTGTGTTTTAGAGAGTCTAAGGCATATCATCATGGATAAGGAATAAAGACTTAAAAGTGATACCGCAGAGAAGTGGGTCAGATAGGAGAGAAAGTCTTTGTAGCTAAGTGCATAGAGGCCTAATTAGAGTCTATAGCTCAGTGCATGGACCCCTACAACTAAGTGTGTAGGGTAGTTTTGAGTATATAATACCATATTGAAGATCAAATAAGAAGATTACCGAACAAATATTTTTGTTTAATTATGTTTATGATATATGTTGTGGATGAATAATGTTTTTATGAAATATTGATCTAATGATGCATGATTCACTTGAATAAGTCTTAATAGATGTACACAATGCATGTTAAGTACTTTCTCGAAGACTGTGATGAATTATGTTATGTTTTCCAATTAACCTAAGTAGATTTGCGTGAAAGATGATCTAGAATTGTCCTCTGATGCATGTAAGTGGATAAATCAATTGATAAGGGTCTGCAAAAGTTGATCGTAGACCTTCGTGAAGGTCTCAAGACTGTTTAAATAGAGTTGCGGTATCGATCCCTAAGGGCTTATCGACCCATGCAAAGGAAGATCTGAGGCACTAAAATACATCACACTCATCTCTGGATGCATAAACTTGGTTCTTACATCCCCCCATACTGCTTCGGGTGAGACTGCAGCCTGTGCTACACGGGTTGCTGCCAAAAGGGCCATTGGTGTAGGTATTTGTTGGTTGGAACAACTAACTCTGAACCTGGGTCAGGACCCCCTAAGCCAACAAATGGTTCTGTTGTTGGGACTGGGATCTACTTGAAGGAAATGTGTGATGTCACATCACTGGAACCCATTGAAGAAATAAATTGAAAAGTGTTTAGATATAAAAAATCATGAATTTGCAACGCAGGAAAACATGGATTGGTGCTTGTCAAAGGATTAATGGTTGGATAGATATTTGTATACGAAGATACACAAAATTTTCTTTTGCACCTTCCTGATCGAATTATATGAGTGGTTAGCTAAGTTGGCAGACGGTCAAGGGAGGTGGAGTCTTGATGGTCCAATAGTGTGGACTCCATAACTAGTACAATGATTAGAAGCCTCTAAAGACAACATCATACGGGCTATCGATCACTGGCTCGATCGAATTATAGGAGGATTTTTTTATAGAATTCACAGTTGATACCTCAATTAGCTACAGGGAAGTGGAGCAATGGTTTTTCAAGGGACCACAAGGTAATTATTTAAGATCTTTGAATACTTGGATTAAAATGTTGTTGTGTGAAAAATAGGTTATGCCATTTCCTTGATGTTCAAAGCTACGCGAAGTGGAAGACTCTTTAGAAATCGTGAAGGATCAGGACCAGATTATAGCCCATTGATTGGACCTTCGTTGAGTGGCGACAAAGGGGTGGAACAAACTCTGTTGTGAAGCGTTGTTTATTTGATCACATAGGGTTTTCCGCGAACACATTAGCCATCCACTCTACCTCCACCTCCACCGCATGCACCTTCGCCCACACCTCCACCACCACCACAGTCATTCAACATGTCAAACACAATGAAGCTTCCAATTTTGAAGGGTATAGGGAGTGAAGACACAGAGAAGTTTTGGTTTTTTATGAAAGTTGTGTGGACAGTGAAGCAGATTACTGGTGACACTATAAAGAAGGCATAGTTGGTTATCGCTATGCAAGATCACGCACTGAATTGGTATATTAAGTATTGTTTTGATAATCCTATGGCAACACTAGCAGAGACTAAAGTTGCCTTAAACAAAGAGTTTAGTAAGCCCAAATATGACTCATAGCCAATAGTTGTATTTAAGGAGATCACGATGAGGGTTGATGAGACACCTTGGGAGTTAGATCAAAGGCTGAAATACGTAATCCGAGAAGCTAATATGCAGCTCATAGATGGTTAGCACCGCGACTGGTTTATAGCTTAGCTTCTGCGCCACCTAAGGATTTCCCTGTCACAACAGAATATAGGAACTCAGGCAGAAGCCTTGGAAATCACAATGAGGCTACATGCAACACCCATTCAAGATACGACCTTGGGAGTACAACAGGTTCACACTCAGGTACAGAGCTATGCTTAAAATTGTAGAGCTTCAGGAAAGACAAGGAGGCTAAACTAGAGGTGAATGTGGAAGTCTAGTGTCTGAAGTGTAAAAGACAGGGGCATCACAAAGACCATTATCCTATATTTGCAAACTATATTAGGAGGGGGGCCAATTCCCCTGAGACCAGAAGCTCCAGCAGGGCCGAGCGTAAGGGCTGTGCTATGGTGTGCTATTTGTCAGGTTGTTGGATGACATGCGATGAATAACTACCATTTGCTTCAAAAGTTCATCCAGACACCTCAGAAGTTGTTCTGTAACTTCTACAAATCAGTGGGCCACAATGAGCGCCACTGTCGCATCTATGAGCGAATGATGAAAAGAACACGTACATACCGAATGCAAGTGGAAACTCGCCCTCCAAAGTAGGGCCCTGGAGGAGCACATGGAGGTTATCAAGGATGAGGACGAGGTCGAGGAGGAGGAGGTCCTAGTAGAGGTCAGGGTCAGGTTATCTGTTACAACTGTGGAACCCTAGGGCAATACACACGGGAGTGTCAGAATCAAACACGCCTGATTGTCAATATTGCAACTAGTTTGATCACACCATAGAAGAATGCCCGATGTTGATAGCCAAGATACAGGAGAAGAAGGTGCAACCTCAACAGCCTATGCATAACTTATAGATGATGAGAGATGAGCCCCACAAAGAGGATCAGAGCGTGAATATAGTGCTGAGAAGCAAAATAACAACTGGCAATGATAAAGGAAAACAGCCTGAAGAGGATGGATGGCTTCGCAAGCCCCTAGAAAAGGAAGTTGGTTGTAAGATAGAGTGCACTAAGGAGTCTTTTATGGAAGCCAAGAAAAGCTTCGATGAGGCATCCACCTCAGGAAGCCAGAACAAAGTGCAAGAAACTAGCACACCTAGAGAGGTTATTCCATTTGTCTTTACCACGTTCTTGGAAACCTGCATGAAACTATCGCGTGATAGAGAAACTATGAAAGGCCTGTAGGAGTTAATAAACAAATGCGCCATCAGAAAGAACACCCTTGATGGACACCACATAGAAAAATTAGCAAACATCAGGCTAGAACAGGGCACGAGATGAGGCTCAATGCGCAGATAGGAGATTATGAGATGGACCAAGTCATCTTGGATCTAGGATCTGATGCGAACGTTTTGCTATAACAAACATGGGAAAGAATGGGGAGACCTACACTGAAGTGGTTTCCAATTCAGCTCATAATGGCAAACCAGCAGAAGATCATTCCTATGGAACAACTATATCGAGTAACAGTTGATATAGAAGGTTCGAGCGTGATGGCTAACTTTGAAGTGATATAGATCGTTGATGATAGTAATCCACACCCTGCGCTCCTCAGAATTGACTGGACCATTGACATGAATGGATTCATCAACTTAAAGAAGAGGACAATGTCATTTGAAAGGAAATCGTTGTGAGTTGTAGTTCCACTAGACCCTGCAGAAGGAATGTGCTACACTGAACTGGTCTGTGACTATGAAGAAAGTGAGGATGAGCTAGATCAAATCTACAAAATAACAGTGTGAGACCAAGACTAGATCAATCCAATGATAGATAGATGAATTGCATGGGACCGGGAGAGTTCTTGTATCTCTGATTTGGATGAAGAGTTGGAGCATTGGTAGAATTGTTTGCATGAAGTGTCTACACTGCGTTGCAACATGATGACTAAATCGTTGCGATGCGTTTCATCGGAGGTAAGGAACTTACCTTATTATGATGGTTTAACTAATGTGGATAATTTTTTGGACGCATTTGAGCGTGAATTTCCTAAGCAACATCGCTTCCAAGCGTTAGATTTGGCACTGCGCGATATGCCCGCACAATGGTGGGGTATGCACAAGAATAGATTTGATGGATGGCAAGATTACAAAAGGATGATGAGGTTGTTTTTGGGTTGACCTAACACTTGATTGGCCAAGAAATACGATGGGAGGAATGATCTGCGTGATCACTTAGCGAAGTGGACTAAGGCTTATAGAACGAAGCCACAACCTGAGTGGGTACACTTATTTTGCCATACTTTGGATACAAGTCCCATGAACTGGTATTTGGAGATGGAGCTCCACCATGGCACCATGGAGTGGGATATATTAAGAGAAGGGTTCTTATTAACCTTCAGTTTTGAAGATGGTTTTGAGAGCATTGATGAAGCTCTACAAGAGATTGAGATAGTTATCTTCAGAACACCGCAAGAACATCTGGAATGGGTCCAGCCAGATTGGAGAACTGAGCTGTTCCATGTGTTGGAATGTTATAATGTGACCACTAAGGAGGAGGATGAATATCCAAGAAATATCAACATTCCAGAGGTGGAAGGGCATCGCGAAGTCAAGGGCCTATAAATAGACAACCCGAACATCACCACATCATTGAAAAAAAGGAAAGTAAACATTAGAACTGAAGAAGAATCGAAGTTTGCAAAAATTGGATATTACTGGCACGACGCTACTGTAGATAAGGTTGTGGAGTTAGTCTGTGAATATCAAGATCTTTTCCCTACCAAGTTTCCGGATTTGAAGGGCATAGTAGGAGATTTGGTTATTATGAAAATCACTGTGAAGCCAGACGCGAAGCCTGTTAAATAAAGGTTGTATCGCCTTAATCCTAAATACAAGGAAGAGGTTCGCTTAGAGATGGATAAGATGTTGGAAGTGGGCATCATAGAACTAGTTGAAGAAACTGATTGGGTGAGCCCCATGGTGGTTCAGGAAAAGAAGCAGAAGGGCAAGATAAGGATTTTCGTAGATTTGAGGAAGCTTAATGATGCATGTTTCAATCATCCATTCCTGACACCGTTTACTAATGAAGTATTATACAATGTTGGAGGGCATGAGGCCTACTCATTCATGGATGGGTTTTCAGTGTATCATCAGATCAAGATTATGCGAGAGGATAGGAGCAAAACAAACTTCGCGATGGAATGGGGTTGTTTCCAGTATAATGTGATGTTGTTTGGACTCAAGAATGTGCCTACGATATTCTCTCACGTAGTTATAGCAGTGTTTAGGGAGTTCATCCATAAGTTCTTGGAAGTATACTTTGATGATTGGACGGTGTTCAATTTAGTGAAGCACCATGTAGCAATTTTGTGCCTGATGCTAGATACATGTTACAAATATCAGATCGCTCTGAATTTGAAGAAATGCCTATTTTATGTTCCCTTTGGAATTTTGCTACGTCATGTGGTGTGAAAGCAAGGATTGATGGTGGACCCTGCCAAGATTATGGTGATAGTGAATCTGGAGGCCCCAAGAAGTGTTAAGCAGCTACACACAATGCTAGGACATACGGGATACTACGAGAATTTCATCAAAGCCTATGCTCAAATTATTGCGCCCATGGAAAAGTTGCTGAAAAAGGATGCAACATTCTATTAGGACGAAAAATGTCAGTGCATCTTAGATGTTTTGAAAGAAAAGATGGTCACCACACCGTTCTTGGTAGTCCCAGATTGGAAGAAGGAATTTCACGTACATGTTGTTGCCTCTTGCATTGTGTTGGGTGCAGTATTAACGTAATTGACCGCCCTATAGCCTTCGCGAGTAGGAAATTATCGAAGGCCGAGAGGAATTACTCAATGACTAAGCTTGAAGAATTGGCCATGGTATACATGTTGCATAAGTCCAGGCACTATCTGTTAGGAGGGAATTTTAAGGTGTAAACAGATCATTTTGCCTTGAAATACCTAATCAATAAGCCTGTGTTGGGGGGGGAGATCTACCGATGGTTTATGTTATTCCAGGAGTATGACTTTGAGGTCATTTTGAAGCCATGGAGGTTGAATGCAGGACCTGACCATCTATCACTGATTGAAATAGGAGAGGAGCCTAGTAATTTGGAGGAAGGATTTCCAGACGCGTAACTCTTCACGGTGCGGATAGTGGATAATCACTTTGCTACTATTATTCACTTTTTGACTATAGGGATGGCACCAGAAGGGTATACAAGTCAGCAAAAGAAGGAAATAGTAGTGCACGCAGTAGACTTTTCTATGATTATGGGGCATCTGTATAAGATGGGTGTAGATAAGATACTGTGAAGATATGTGCCTAATTTTGAGAGAAATAACATTCTCGTTGAAGCTCATGGAGGGGCTGCAGGAGGACATTATGCAGGAAAGGTAACTACAGAGAAGATTTTGTGTGCAGGTTTCTGGTGGCCAACACTGCATAAGGATTCCAAAGCATATTGTAAAGCATGTGATGTGTGTTAAAGAATAGGCAAACCATCGTGAAGGGATGAATTTCCATTACAACCTTAAGTATCATTACAACCATTTGAAAAATGGGCGATTAATTTTTTGGGGCCAATTCAGCCCTTAGGGAAGAAAGCTGGTGTGCGCTATATCATCACCATGCCAAAATATCTAACCAAATGGGCAGAGGCACAACCAATTAAGGATTGTACAAAGGCTACAACAACGAAGTTTTTGTTTGAGTATGTCTTAACTACATTTCGCTGCCCTAAAGTGTTGATGAGTGGTTGCGGTAAGAACTTTCTGAATGAAATGATCAGCACGTTAATGGAAGAATTCCAGGTCTATCACCAAAAGATTACACCGTATCACCCACAGTCCAATGGAACTGTTGAGGCCTTCAATAATATTTTTGAGAACCCGCTAACGGCAATCTGCAATGCACAGCATAATGACTGGGATGTGTGCATATCTGCAGTACTATGGGCTTATAGGACTACTTGCAAGAAGCTGACGGGACAAAGATCATTTAGATTGGTCTATGGCATAGAAGTTGTGATGTCTATGGAGTATATTATGCCTAGTCTATGCATAGTAGCTCTCACAGGTATGGCAGATCATGAAGCCTTGGAGGAACATCTCACATAGCTGATGGAGCTTGAAGAGGACTGATTCTTGACTGGGTTCCATCAGCAAGTACAGAAGGAGCATGAAAAATCATGGCACAATCGACACATCAAGCTTCACACGTTTAAGGTAAATGACCTTGTCTTATTGTATGATATTAAATTCACTAGGTTTCCAAGAAAATTCTAGATGCATTAGCTGGGGCCATATATTATCAAATAAATTACAGATGGAGGCACAGTTCATCTTGTGAAGCTAAATGGAGAACCTTTTCTAGGAGGAGTGAATGGAAGGTGATTGAATTTGTATACACGAGATCCTGTACAAGGACTATATGGCGATAGGAAAATCTTAGAGCTCCAAGCAGTTGCAAGGGAGTGAGGGACTCTAAACTACACTACCAGTTTGGAGGACTACATAGCAGGTGAGCTACGTGGAAAATTGTGAGGTTGAAACATGTGAATTTGTGCATAGGTAGCTGCACCATGGATGGAGGTGCTGCACAGCATAGTAGAAAAGTGACCGTTGGAGTCATTTTTCATGATTTGACATCTAGGAGACGGTTAAGAGTGGGCTAGCAACATTTAAGGCTAAAATATTTGAAGATATACTGCCAAAACAACATTAATTATCATAATTTGGCCGGAACAGTCTTATTTGAATTCAAAAACACCTATAAATTATGCATGTTGGTCCAACAAAGAACATTTTGCGCCCTTAGAGTTTTTTTTAGCTTTGTTATTTGTCTCCCATGAACCAATCGTATTGGGAGGATTTAGTTGCGAGCCCTGCATTTTCTAAGTTGTCAGAGTTGAATTAGAAATTCATTATCGAGAAAATGCTTGGACCAAGCCTTGTAGAAACCATGAGTACTGGTGCTGATGTTGCCTCTAAGGGAGCTGCCTAAGAAGTAGTGAGTATGGAAGCTTAGGCTCATGTGCCTATGGCTCCAAGGTCACCTAGGCTGAAGCCTACCCCTGCAAGAGAAACCCAAACAACTAAACCAAAGAAGGATAAGCAAAAAAAGCCGGTACGAGTGTGCGAATCCCCTAGGAAGCATTCTATAGCACAAAAATAAAAGAAGGACAAGTAGCTCGAGAAGGTAGTTGACCTAGAGGTGGAAGAAGGACAGGGCACAAAAGACATACATGCTAAGGGAGTGGAGCCCATCACAAAGCTACTTGACTATATCCCTCCACGTACAGGGAAGGCGAAGGTCACAAAAGATCCAAATTCAGACAAATTTTCCATTTCTGCACCCCTGCTACCTGAGCAGGTTCCCTTTGAAGGTCTGTGGCTTGCACAGATCCCACTGCTAAAGATGGAAGATTGGGACCTTGCAGACCATGTTAGGTTTCCTCACTTAGCAACAGATAAATATATGAAGCACGTCTACTATGTGGAGTCGGGTGTTACCGTGCTAGAGACGGTGGAATGGATCTGCGATGTGGAGAATTTGGGATTACTTAATCTATCGTTGGTGCCCCATTATCACTGCACCCTTATCAACACAATTTGTGTGCACTAGTTGCTCACTTTGGTGCACGATGGGTGCTTATGGCTAGGAGGGCCTATCCCCATCACTGACATGCTTATCCATAGAATCATGCATCTTCCATACGAGGGATTGAATCTGACCAAGGAGTTTGACAGAAAAACAGGAGAAAAGGACTTGTCAGAAAGAATGAAGAAGGAATTCGACCTCGTGAAGAAGGTGCAAGGATATTCCATCGCCTCAATAATAAACCCCACAGTTCAAATTTCCACTCAAATTTTAGCAAGGGTAGTGATGAGGAAGTGTCGCATGGATCAAGTTCTGATGCCTGTAGTCTCCCTAGTTTCGTAGTGCATGAAGGGCGTGCAATTCAACTGGTCCAGTTACCTATGCCAAGAATTCCTCATTAATTACCGTGAGGCCTAGGATGAGACCAAGCCATTTCATTACGCTTGGTTGCTACTATCTATTGTTTTGGTTGCATGGAGCTGCCAAAAGATAGTTAGTTTCCTCCACTGGAAGAAGGATTACTAGAAGCAGTGTAGTTTGCATCTCTATGGGCTACAAAGGACCCCATGTAGATCACAAAGATAAAGATCTTTTGGGTCCTTATGGAAATGAGTCTCTGCATGGCCATTAATCAGCGACCAAGGTTGTCCCTGATCTTGTACAAGCAATT
This sequence comes from Pinus taeda, assembly GCA_000404065.3. NCBI lineage: Eukaryota > Viridiplantae > Streptophyta > Pinopsida > Pinales > Pinaceae > Pinus > Pinus taeda. The sequence goes on along the minus strand of APFE030197068.1, from coordinate 26,321 downwards.
GTTAACCTATGAAACATTCAAGGCTGACTTCCACCGAGTATACATTCAGGTGTGGAAGGATCCACAATGGAAATCGCATGACTTCCCATATTGGTAATAGAGATAGACCTACAGGAGGTGATCGCGCGATGGCCAGTAAAGTGGTATGCCCCCTTAGACTTAGATGCTGGAACAAGTAAGAGCGCGGGAAGTTCGGCAGCATAGAAGAGAAAGGAAGTAGCTAAGCAGGTAGTGTAGAACTTGGATGCACAAAGAAAGAAGGAAGTTGCTGAGAAGGATCAAATGGAGAAAGAGCGTGCTACCAAGGAGTAGGAAAAATAGGAGGAGCACGAGTCAGAAAGAAGTGGAAAATCACCTTCGCCAGAGATCGAGGAATAATTGTCTGAACAAGGCATTGGAGGAGATTAGGGGCAGAGCACCCCCTTCATCTTGAAGAAGCGTGGAAAGGGATAGTAGGAAGGTCCTCGGAAAAAGAAAAAATCGGAAAAGTCGCAGGGTGATCCCATGGTCTTGATGGAGGGTGATCTCGATGAGATCAGGGATAAAATAAGGGACAATACGACTGAAGCACTGTAGCAATTTGAGAAGAAATATATGAAGACACTGGGGAGAGTCCAAATGGATTTGCGTGAGTTGCAGATCTAGGCAAGCAAGATACAAGTGGGCAATGGTCAAGTAAGCGCAAAATAAGTGAGCCTAGCACCTGGGAACAATTGCATTACCAGAAGGGTCCCTTCTCACGAAGACAACCAATGATCGCATCATCTTAAGCACACTTAATAACGTCAGCCTGAACATAGCCTGAGGTCCAAGAGTAGCGCAGAGCCACCAACAGAGAAGGAATGGCCACCCTGGATGCCATAGTAACTGATAGTTTGGCATTATTTGAGCAAGCAATGGAGTTGGTGACAAATATGTAGGAAGACCCAAACCTACAGACATTGAATACAGAGGTCAAGGAGTTACAGAGGCAGTATGATGAAGTCATGGCGATGGCGCACTCCATTGCACTAGGACAATGCCTAGCCAAATTACAGGAGGGGAAGTAGATCCTCCAACAGGTAGAGATGACACAGAAGAAGGAGGCCTTGCTTAAGGCCAAGCTACAACCTTGGTTGGAGGAGGCTTACTAGGTTATGACCAATATTCAGGAGAAGCTAATGGGCTTGCAGGAGACGCAGCAAACAATGAGGTTGGCTGCAGAAGGACTAGCTACAGAGATGTTAGTTGACGAGGTGAAGCAGGCAGCCACTCAAAACACTGCCAAAGTTGCCATGATCCAGGAAGAGCTAGGGGATCTTCGTAGAAAGATCGCAGCACTAGTCGAGTGACTCAAGGGTGAGTCATGATCTTTTTGTTAGTGGCCTATTGGGATGGGGTCGCCTGGGTCAATTTTGGGGTTAAATAACAAATTTTTGAAGTAAAGTCTTTGTGATTTGTGGATGGGACTATGTAGATGGTTACGAGTCAACAAGGTTTTAGCCCCTTATTTATGTAAAGTTTGAGTCAGCTTTGAGACCCACCCATGGTCCATGGACCATGAGATTGTATGTAAAATTCTATAAATAGGTGTCTCTTAAAGAGTCTAAGGCATATCATTATGAAGTCTTAACATTGATAGTTCATAGAAGTGGGTCAGATAGGAGAGAAAGGCTCTGCAGCTGAGTGCGTAGAGGCATAAGTAGACTTTGCAGTTAAGTGCGTGGACCCCTGCACAGCTGAATGTGTAGGGTAGTTTTGAGTCTTTAATACCATATTGAAGATCAAATAAGAATATGACCAAAGAAATACTATGTATATTTGTTTAATTTTGTTTACGATATATGATGTGGATGAATAATGTGTTTATGAAATATTCATCTAATGATGCACAATTCACTTGAATAAGTATTAATAGATGTACGTATGCATGTTAAGTACTTTCGCGAAGACTGTGATGAATTTTGTTATGTTTTCTAATTAACCTAAGTAGATATGCGCAAACACTAATCTAGAATTGTTCTCTGATGCGCATAAGTGGATAAATAAACTGATAAGGGTCCGCAAAAGCCAATTGTAGACGTTTGAGAAGGTCTCAAGACTATTTAAATAGAGTTATAGTATTGCGCCCTAAGGGCTTATTGACCTGCATGAAGGTAGATCTGAGGCACTAAGAGAGATCAAACTCATCTTTGTATGTAGAAACTTGGTTCTTACATCCACCCATACTGCCTTGGGTGAGACTGTAGCCTACGTTATGTGTGTTGTTGCCGAAAGGGCTAGTAGTGTAGGGATTTGATGGTTGGCACAACTAACTCTGAACTTGGGTTAGGACCCCCTAAGCCAACAAGTATGTGGGTGATTCAAGGTTGGTGTTGGTTATAGCTCTCAATTTCTGTTTGTACAATTTTATAGCCATTAAATTTTATAACTTTCTCAGATAAGCATTCCATATGTCCTTTTTAGCTATGGTTCATTATTTTTTCTTATGAATTATTCCTTCATGACTTTTGTTCTTATTTATTAAGTTGTTTTGTAACGCAAAACATGAAATTACTACCAAAAAATTGTTCTAAAAGGCTTGGTCGACTCACTATTTATTGAGAAGGTTGTGATTTGGCCGAGTCATTGTTGATATTTTCCAGAAATTGTTTTGGTAGGGCTCAAACATTTTGTAAAAAAAAAAAAATTAGGATAACTTTTCCTCACCTTTTGATTTTTCCAGTGAGAGTTAGATCAATTCCAATAGAGGGGAAACATGGTGTTTAATCGGTGATAGAGACACTTTTTTGGATTAGGAAATGAATTAAAAACAAATCAAGTTGTGTTCATTTTTCAAGGTTCTCTGAGCTTTTACTGACTTTGCTAATTGTTTATGGGTTCTTTCCATGTCAATGTTTCAAGACCCTAATGGAGTTACCCTCGAATCTGAGTTCTACAATATTATTGTTAATATCCTATTGATATCCTAGAAAAAGGTAGATGTTTACAAGAAATAACGTTGTTGGAAAAATGCTTGTAGTGGCATTGCTTCAAGCCCATTTATTACCATGTTGTTTAGTATTACAGGATTATTAAGCCAACTAGAAATTATAAAAAACTACTTGAAAATTCTGCAATTTAGTTTATACATCAAGCGCTTCTTTTTAATATTTGTGAGGTTTATGGGCTTTTTGGTGCTTATAATTTCAGTAATTTGATTGACCATACTATACCTATACTGTAAAAAAAAAATTGTTGAATTTCATGCTGTTGTGGAATTTCATTACTACACAAGCCAATATGGTTTATTCTTGCCGCTATGAGCCTTAGATCAACTATTTTCTTTCTTTTCAAAGTCAGATTTTTTAGTTTTCTATTATGATATAATTTAATAAGCTTTAGTGTCAAGGGCTCATATACGACAGTCAATCTAGAAAGAATCCTTATCAGCACATTATATAGAGAAATGTGTAATGAGACCTTATAAGAGCACGTTACCATGTATAAGATCCTAAGTAATAGGATAGGTCCCTTAGGGGCCCCATGTCTATTGAACATGTGACGCACTAGGATGAATGTCCTAAAAGTTAATACTTGAGGCAACTTTAGCTGATATGTTAAGATCATTGTCCAGCAACATTAATACATTTACGATACAATTTTTGAAGCTTTGCTATCATCATTAAGAAATTTAACTTGGGTCTTATCCTTATGAACTAGAAATAGAGAAACTAGATGTGAGCGTCATGAGATTTAATGGTTCTATTGTGATGTGCTTAGAAGTCAAATACCTACCTCCACCCAAGAAAAGTAGAACATGTTGTCATCCTAATGGCTACTCATACCTCTAGCATTCTTGTGAACTCCATGATTTTGTGGCATCTTACTAAAACAGGTTGGTATTATGCATAGTGAAAAATAGACTATACATGTATGCATGATTATGTGCATTGAAATGCTAAATCATCTCATGGAGGCATAGTAAATACATAAGTCAATTGCTACACTAATTTAATAAGAAATAAGCACCCTCCATGTGGACAAAATTTAACATTCAACTACAAGGCATACGTTTCGTATTTCCAAGGAAGCTAAGGCAATAGACTAAATATTAAGAAGCCCATTAATCTATAGAAGATTCATACGATTATGGCATACTATAAGGCATTCCATGCATACCAAATCCTGTCACCAAAGTGATAATAGAGGCAATTAATCAGTACAAAAAGGCATTCACTTATGCTCTACATTTAATCATAACATCACTCGTTGAAAAATAGTCACTATAGAGGGAAAACCCAGGAAAATGTGCATCCAAATCATAGTGGATTGTTATGCAACTACTACAAGAATTTCACGTAGCCCTTAGTGGCAGTTCCAGATATAGCATTAAAAAAAAGAACAACATTCGTCCATCGACAATGCATATATAGCAGTAGATGGCCTGTATACATTGAGACTATGTAATATGGGTGAAATAGTAGCATCCCATGTGAAATTCTCATTCAACATTTATCCATCAGTACTTTATATATAGTACATTGAGACTATGATATAGGTGGATGACTTCATAATTTTAAGCTTGCAAGAATCACTTGCTATCTTACTGTTTGCATGAAACATCCAAATTAGAAGCACAAAAATCAATTTAGCAAGAGTCTATTATATATAGGCAGATTATTGTTTGTAGTATTTGTTACTATTTGTAGTATTTGTTATTGTTTGTGTGTGCCGATCCAAATAGCCCTAAAATGCAGATAATAAGAACAAGAACACCTGATTACATGTCGATGTTTTTGTGAAATAAATGGACATTTGTCTTCCAGTGTGATGAACTTATTAATGTGATATGTTATAAGTGGACTGTGGGTTGTGTGGCAATTTTTACTGCATGCAAGTTTTAGTATGTTATTAATTTTTTATATCAAGGCATCATGATTATTTGCTGCTAAATAGCATGTCTAATATTATGCTTAGATAACACATCCTAGTTGTATTAGTGAGTGATTTGTTTCACCTGGACTAGATTAAATTGACAAAATTGACAAATCCTTGGCTATCACAACAATTATATGTTTGAAATTCTATTGTATTACTGATTATTGTTTGTGTGTGCCAAGATGAGTAGAATCAAAATATGGATAATAAAGATAAGCACACTTGATTACACATATGTGCTTGTGAAGTAAATAGACATCTTTGTTCAAGTTTGGAAAACTTATTAATGTGATATGTTATTAGTGGATTGTGTGGGTTGTGTTGTGGGAATTGATTACCACGTGCAAGTGTTAATCTGTTATTAAATTTTTATATCAAGGTATTAGGATTATCTGCACCTAAATAGTGTGTCTAAACTTATGTTTTAGATAGCTCACTTCAGTTGTATTAGGGAGTAATTTTTTTTATGAAACATTTATTCCTTTAACAAATAAAATTCCTAATCGTGGGCTTAATTGTAATTCTCTCATATGGTATGGCTCTTACCATCCTTACATAATTGGTTTTTCACCCTTGACATTTAGATTGTAGCAAGAATAATAGCCTTATAGTTATTGTTGTCTTTTTATCTCTATTGTTTCCCACCTATAGATTTGTATCTCTGATTGCTTTTTCTAGCCCCATATTGTACTGCTTGCAGTGTTATCAAATGAACTTCCTGATGGGTATATACATGTTTATTGTAAATTACAATCTAAAGAATGCCCGAGAATATTTTCAAGTTGTTGTAACTTTTGATTCAGTATATCCAATCTTGTAAGGTTGGCAACAAGGTTGTTCCATTTTATAATACATGATTAATTTTTATGGGACTAGGAATTTTACATATTTTGTGTGCTCCAGGTGCCATCTATTGCCATAAGTAGTGAGTCCCCACCGGAGAGGCCAGGCAAGCCTGAGTGTCCAGTAAGTTCAACAGAGAAAAAAAAATTGTCGTAGCACACATCCTTATGATATTGTTGTAATTTAGCTTTTGTTTTGTAATATTTGATTTCTTTTGATGTTGTTTAATTTAGCTTATTGTTGTGTTGTTGATTTTCGTATTATTGAACTTAGTAAGATATGAAAATTGGCATCTGCAAATTTGGTTCAAAATGCAAGTTCCACCATCCAAAAGAGAGGTTGGCAACCTTAAAATCAGAGGAGAATGTTCATGGAAGTGAGGTACTCAATTCAGTCTGTGGTTTCATCCATTATTTTTATTCTTCCATTTAATATGATATGTAATAAGTCCCTGAATTTATATGCTCTTGATTTTGTAGGTCAAACATGTTGTTTCACTCCCAGAGAGGTTTGGTGAGCCTGAGTGCATTGTAAGATACTCAATGATGAGTTTTGTGTTTTCATGTTCTATAGTTGTTTCTAATTGGATTATATTTTTTCTTTTGGAATTGTTGGTTTACTAAATTTCTTGTTGTGGATCTTAGTTTTTTGTCAAGACAGGTATTTGCAAGTATGGTTCCAAGGACAAGTTTGATCATCCAAAAGGCAAGAGGATCTTTAAAAATATCAGAGCACAAAGGGGATGGGGATGTTGTTGTAACTGTAAGAACAGAGGAACAAGGGGCTTCTAGAGTTGCAAATGGGAAAACAAAGGTCACACCTATAAAGCTTGCTATCATACATAATTCCGAGGGATTACCAATTAGACCTATGAGTATTTGTTTGGATTTATCTATTGTTTAATGCACGAATAAAGGATTTTGTCATTTGTAATTGCCAATTATTTATTTTCATTTCAAAGTCACCTTGAGTTACTATGTTAAATAGTTATTAGTGTTGTCTAGATCTCTCCAATGATGAAAACCTAGGTTGGATTTCCCTTAAGTGTTCTACTTGATGTAATTCATTGGAATCTGGTTGCCTTCATTGCCTTCTGTGTCTATAGTATGTACTTGTGGTTCTATATTGAGAGTGTCCTAGCTTATTGTCAATGTTTTTCACTTCATATAATGCTTTGGTTTTGTTTTTCTCTCATTATTGTGGATGCTATGATTTTGCAGGGTGAGACAGATTGCCCATTTCATGTCAAAACAGGGAGGTAATTTTACAATGTGATGCCTTTATTTTATCAAATCGTGAAGGGAATTCTAAAATTATTATTCATGTCATTATATATGTATGAGTAAATGGAGTGATAATATTATTATAATGTTAGTTTAAAATGGGTTTCATCCAGGTCATGGACATGATCAAGTTGTTTGCTATATCTCTTGGATTTTTGGTCCTTTTTCTTGCTTTATGTTCATATTTCAAATCCATTGAGGAAGAGATTGATCCTTCATCCCAAACTTCTATTCTTTTTATTTTGAAACTACTCAAATCCAACCCAATATATTATGGATATAGAATCCCAATATATTATGGATACAAAATTGTATGTAAATCTATTGAAAAAAATAAGCTCCTTTTTTATATTTGCATGACCTATAGCTTTTGTTTAAACCCCAAATCATAGAAATATGACCTAATATTATTAATAACTAAGTTCTGGTGTTAGTTTATGTTGGGATGTAATGGCTAATTTGAATTGATCCAAATTGTTGCAAGTGCGTATTCACTTGGGTCAAGGTTTGGGTTATAATGTGGGAAATAACATGCTGAGGGATGAGGGTTTTGGTGTTTTTTACCACGTTAGTTTCCATTTTATGTTAATCCATGACAGTTACTTATTTTTCTCATATTGATGTGGTTCCTGCTATCACTCCAGGAAGCTCTCCTAGGTTGTAGCTCGGAGATGCCTGGTAACATATAAATCTTCAATATTTTTCTCTGAACTATTGGAATGGATGATGGTTTGGATCAAGTCAATTGACTATTTCAACTCTATTTTCACCAAATGCATGAACACCTCAGCTTTACAAGGCTTTAGACCACTCATGCTCAATAGTTTATAGATTCAAGGGATAGATGGAGAACACTGACTATACCAATAGATGCATACATAAACACATATGAATGGCTAGCTACAGAAAGAAAATGAAGCTTACAAATCTAATTTATCAATGCAGAGATAAGATGACAATTATCTGGAATTCGACACAGAAGAAAACATGGATAACCCATTCAAGTGCAAGCTTAGAATAGAGGGAAAGATGGGGATTGAACATATAACAACAAAAGAAGTTTGTATTACTGGAATGAAGATGAGATGCTGAGACAAGCAAAGTCTCCACAATCTCCAAAAGTTGAACCTCTCATACTTCTAACTTTCAGCCATTTATAGGCTTTTTACAATGCTTCTAAGCTCTCAAAGGCTTGAGGTGTCTTAATCTATCCTCTCTGTCTTTTCAATGACTTGATGCCATGACTAGACATGCATGAGCTCGGAGGTTTCTTTTTCTAATAGCAGAGTAACCACATTCTGATAGTTTGTTGCCCTGTCAGGTGGCTCGCTCGTGCCATCGATGCTCCATGATCGCTTCTATTGTAGGTTGCATCGTGTTGTGGATTTTTTCCCTTCTAGCCATCTATCTCATGACCATCTGTCTCCTGGCCTCTGTCTCCCGACATCTATTCTGTAATGGAATGGGTCTTCAAACCTTTGAAATCCATTTGAATGCCAAAATGATTGTTTTCTCTTTTACACAGAGAAACACTGCAACACTGTGAAACTCTGCCTAGCTCTATTCATTCAGAACTTCAAAAGTCCTTAAATCCAGTCTATTCTTCTATTGGGTCCGCCCTCAATCGCTATCGCAAGTCGCTTTGGCCTTGTTTCCAAGGTTTGCTTTCGTATTTTGAAATATGTTAAGAACACTAAAAATCCTGAAAAAATGGCTTTGGCGGATTTGAAATATTATATATTTTCATTATCGAACCCCTTTGGGTCTGGTCTTTATCGCATCGGTGTCGTCTCTTTATATTTCATTAAATAACAAAATATGTGAAAATACATTAACAAATACCTTTCGGTGGATCTAAAAATCTATGCAATAGTGCCTTTATAGCCATTGGGTTTGGCTAATCGCATCACACATATACATGTATAAAGGCCCTGCTCCATAATGTTTCCCCAATTGTGATATTGTGATGCGATTTATCGTAATCACATATCGCTCATGCCCCAGGCCAATGGTGAGTGCTCTGTGTAATATCCGATTGCCACCATCGATTTCCACCAACAATTGCGATTTGTCAATCATATCTGGACCATTGATCAGCCAGATCTAATGGCTATTGTGCATTTCACTGTTCAGACCTCCAATACTCAGTTTTTTCACTGTTTCCTTGGGTTTTTGCCTCCCGATAGTGTTTCTTCATCATTCTAAGGGCTCTTCTCATGTGATTGTTTTTCTCTTTTGAATGATTTTACTAGCCTTTGAAGACATAGAGAGAATATTTGGATCCATTTCGGGCCACATGCCAACAGGGCTAACACTGGCTCCTTCTGGGGATGAAAGCCTCCCTGTGAGGTTTCAGGAACTGTAGACTACTTCCTTTCTAGTAACAACCAAAGCAAAATTATCTCCTAGTGTTCCATTGGGCATGGAGTTTATTTGCATAAAAAACAAAATCTGAAAAACCTATTACAATATTAAGGCCTTAAAGTCTCATATGAAGTAAAGTTTCAAAAACCGCCCATTGACCGAACCATCAAAAACACCTTCCCCCTCCAAATTGTGTAGAATGAAAGTATTGTTTGTCTAAACTTGGGCAATGACAAATGGTACTGTCCATAAGGCATCAAATTTACCATGGTTTCCCTTCTTTTCCTTCAATGCATCCCATTTGAGAACCCAGTCACCAACCTGAAAACTATCCACTTTTGCTTTCCTATCAAAGGTTTCTTTGATCCTCTTCTGATGAATTCTTGACTTCTCAACCAGTTGTTCTCTAATCTGCTGTAATTCAACCAAGCTAGTCATTATCCTCGCCATGTCATTCTCTTCATCCTATTCTTCTTGCAAGAATTTGGCCATAGGGAGAATCAGCTGGATAGGAAAAAGTATCAGCGCCATAAACCAGCTTAAATGGAGAATTTCCTATGGACTTTTTGTTGGTAACTTTATCAGCCCACAGTCTAAACTTCAACTTGGAATCCCAGCTCTTTTTGTTGTCCTCCAATAGTTTTTGATTATCCTTACAAGACTTTTGTTAGATGATCCTGGCAGGCCATTGCCTTGAGGATAATATGAGGTAGAATGCACCAATTGGATGCCCATGGATTTAGTCATGTCCACCAATTCTTTTTCCTTGAAAGTTGTTGCATTATCAGTGACTAGTTTGGTTGGGCAACCAAATCTAATGAAAATATTCTCATTCAAGAACTTTATGACAACTTGATGATTAGCATTCTTAGTGGGTATAACCTCAATACACTTGGTGAAATAATCAGTGGCTACCAAGATCCATTGGTGCTCGCCACTGGAATGTGGGTTGATCTCACCTATAAAGTCCAAGCCCCATTGCTGGAAGGGACCATTGACATGCACTGGCTTCAAGGGAAAAGATTTTAGTTGTTGCCTTCCTGCAAACCTTTGACATTTGTCTCAAGACTTCACAAAAGAAAACACATTAGAGAACAGAGTAGGCCAATAATACCCAGCTCTCAAGATCTTATGGGCTGTAGTTTTCCAATAATGATGCCCTCCACAGATTCTAGAATGGAACTGGTGCATGACTTCCACAGATTGTCCTTTGTCTATACATCTCAAGAGGATCCCTGATGGGTATTTCCATTAGAGCAGTCTTTCATTAATGCGGAATTTGGTTGATCTGAGTTTAATGGCCCGAGCTTGACTCGAGCTAAGCCCTGAAGGGACTTCTAGCTTCTGCAAAAATTGAACTATGCTGGAATACCATTCACAGGTGGCTACATATTGATTCTACTATCACTCTACTGCTGCTTCCTTTATCTACTCAACACCTGAATTTGAATGCATGTAATTGATGTCTAACAAACTACAATTTTCCTCATCCATAAGCTTAGCTAAGTCCTGGCCTTTGACAAGCTTGGCGGGTTTCACCTCTATGTTGAACTCTATGAATTTTGCAATCCATTTAGATCTCTTTCCATTAATATCTGGCTGGGATAGAACATCTGTTACTGAGGCTGAAGGTACATATGCAATCACTTTGGAATGTAATATATAAATTCTAAATGCCTTTAAAGATTTTATGACAGCATAATCTTGTTTTTCAATAAGGTCATACCTTAGTTCAACATCCCTCGGAGTTTTGCTGAAAAAGGCCACAGGCTGCTCTACACCTTCATCATTTTTCTGCAACATAATTGTTGCAAGTGTATCATAAGAGGCAAAAGAGAATATATAAAACTCCTTGGTGTAATCTGGGCCGATTAGAGTGGGAGCTTCCATGATAGCTTTTTTGATGGCTTCAAAAGAGTTTATATAGCATCTGTCCATTTTATTTCTGATCCTTTCTTCAACATGGAAGTGATGTGCTTCACTATCTCTGCAAAGTTTGGAATAAATCTCCTGACAAAGTTGATATTACCCAGGAAAGATTGAATGTCCCTTTTTTATCTTGGTATAGACAATGTTTGAATTGCTTGAACTCTTGCTCGATCAATCTTCACACCTTCAGCAGAAACAATATGTCCCAGAAGTATGCCTTCTTCTAGAGCAAACTGTGACTTCTTTGGGTTCACAGAAATTCCAAACTGTTTACACTTTAGAAACACCTTCTTCAAATGTTGCAAATGGTCCTTGTGGGTTCTGGAAAAGACTGTTATGTCATCAAGTTAAATAAGGACAAGCTTGTCCTTCTCTCCCACAAAGGCTATGTCCATGGCCCTATAAAAAATAGCCCCATCATTCATCAGTCCAAAATGCATCTTGGAGTACATGAAAGTGCCCCAAGGAGTAGTGAAGGTGGTATTTTCCTGATCTTCTAGATGTACAGCAATCTAGCCCCTGAAACTTTTTGCAACAAGTGCTCCATCTTAGGCAGGAGGTAGTTGTCTTTTTTAGAGAATTTGTTCAGATTCCTGAAGTCAACACAAAGCTTGATTTCTCCATTCTTCTTTATTACTACCACAAGGTTAGCTATCCATTTTGAATACCTTAGGGGAACTATGATCTTGGCATCCAATAGCTTCTTGATTTCTTTCTCAATCAAAGGCAATAAGGGAGGGCTGATAGGTCTTAATTTCTGCTTAAAAGGGATGGTGTTATTCTCTAGCAGAATCTTATGCTGAACGATGTTGGTGTCATAGGTCTTAAGATCACTATATTCCCAAGCAAAAATATCAGCAAATTGTTTCATCAGAGTGCAATACTCGGAACTTTGGGCAGAAGACAAGTGAGTGGACAGATTTATGTGCTTTGAATGGGCTAGACCCCCTACATTATGTTATGAACAATAGACACATTTTCTTTTTTGGCAGGCTTATAAGGTACATCATTATGATCAAACAGCTTCTCTAGTGGCACCAATCCTTTGGGTATATAGTTACTAGGCAACTGGACAATTATTTCCCAGCCAATCTCGTCCTTTAGCTTGGACCGGTTGCATTCTTCATTGGTTTCATTTTCTTGGTCAATGTGCATTTCAGAAAATTCATCATTGAATTGTAAAAACCTATTAATTTCATCATCTTCTTCAAAAACTTTCCAATATTTGACATTGTCTAGCAGAGATGGTCTATATTTCACCTGAACTTCATAAGTCAATTTAGGAGGCAAAGGAGGAATAAACGTGCTAGTAGACACAAGGGAATCAGCAAGTTGGTTCTTCATTCTCGAGATGTAAGCAATGCTGAAAATATTAAAAGAGTCCTTGAGCTTCCATACCTCATCTCTGTATGCTTTTAGCCTTGGATGCTTTGCTTGGAAAGTTTTTTTGACCTACTAAATGATAAGGTCTGCATCTCCAAACACCTTCAGACCTTTGATGCCCATTTTTATAGCAACATTTAAGCCCAATATCAAGGCTTCGTACTCTGCTATGTTATTTATGACCTGAAAAGTTAATTTGAAAGATAAATGAATGCATTCTTGTGTGGGGGACACAAGGACTACACTTTCCCCTACAACTTCCTTAGAGCAAGCTCCATCAAAAAACATGTCACAAATTTGCGGGCCTTCTTTCTCTGTGATCTAGCAAACCGGTTTCCTAAGCTGCATGGAGACCAACTAGGATTCTTCAATTTGAAGAATATAGGCTCCAAAATCATTGTTGACAACATAAATGGGATGATTAGTGGGATTCCTTTCATCACTGATGACATAAGACAACTAAGCTTCTCTGTATAATATCCTACTCTCACGTCCAAAAAATGAGATAGTAGCATAAGACAGATCATTTTGCAATGTTCCACCTAATCTCTTGATCCAGCCTCTAGAAAGCAACATGCCAAACTTGGGGGTTACATCTGCTACCACAATATCCATCATCATGCTCTTCATGGGCAACTGAGACAAGGTGATGGCTAGGTCTTTGATTAATCCTAGACATGTTTTCTTTTGACAAAGACTCTCATCCACACATCATCTTCACTAATGTCCAGGTTATCAGCATAGCTATAGAATGATTCAAGATGTTCTTTGGCTAAAACACCTTCAGTCCTAATGAACTTAGGCCTATACTTCTCATATTCTCTAGTAGGCATGGCATTCAAAGGAGTGGGTAGTACTAGGGGTCCATACCTAACAGCTATTATTCTTTCCATTTTGGCAGGTGCTTGTGGTCCTGCCATAGCTATGATGGCTATGAGGGTACTGGAAGTCTGAATGACAGAGGGTTGAGGAGTGACTGATAGGACTAAAGGAGTATGATGGATAGGAGGTGAGGTATCCTTTGGGCTTTCAAAAAAAGGAGAACCTAAAGAATAAGGAGCTTTATGAATCTCTGAGATTTTTTCTTCATTGCTAATATTAGATGCTATACTCAACATGTATTTGTTCTATTATAGGATTTTCTTGAAGAGATATAGAATATTGTTTAGAACTACCTGAACCTGGTGCTCCTTTCTGTAATTCCTTTCTTTCTTTGATGATTTTTTCAGGGTCAGATACTGGGTCAACTTGTGGCTTTTGAGGATTTCTCCAAGTATGCCTCACAAACTGAGCCAGAACTATGAAGTGGAGTCGCCAAATAGATGATTACAACCGAAAAAGTGCCTATACTTTGTTTATCATCAAAGTTGGATCTGTGTCGTCTCCCAAGGAAGTTGATCTTTATTCTCCTCTCCTTGGTAGCAGCGCCAATTATGTTATCACTCCATGAAGCTCTCCTAGGTTGTAGCTGTTGGGTTGTGTTATATTCTTTCCACATAGTTAACAGGGGGTTTGAGGTGTACCCGTAACCCTACTTTATGGGGTCCGGGGCAGCGCCCCGGAAAATTTTGGTTTTGGACCCTATGTTAGGTTGGGC